>ONZH01025262.1:0-46245 GCA_900303285.1 Rhinella marina
TTCGCTCCTAGCTTCATTTCGCAACTTACAAGGTTACGTGGTACACCACTATTGAAACCACAACAGTGCGAACAGGTGATGACGTGGATAGCGGATAATCTGTCCAGTAATTTATCCACCACCCAGTCTTCCACACAGTCCACCCACTTTAGCCAAGGGAGTAGACCTCTGGCTCCTCAAGCTCAACCTCCTTCCCCCCAGCCTGCCCCCCCCCCCCATGGAAAATATGGATTCAGACCCGGCATATTCACAGGAAGTCTTTTCAGGACCCTACCCAGAGACACAAACCACTGGTCAACAGCAACCTGAGCAGTTGCTCTGTCCAGATGCCCAAAATTTTGAACTTTCGCAGTCTATGGGTGATGAGAATGTGGACTAGGTGTCGGATGATGATGAGACACGGTTGTCAGACATTGACGTTGTTGTCAGGGCAGTAAGTCCCAGGAGGGAGCAGAGTGAGGAATTGGAGGAAGAGCAGGTGGATGATGAGGTGACTGACCCGAGCTGGGTTGGTAAGCCTAGTCAAGACAGTGCTTCTGAGGGAGAGGCAAGTGCAGCACCAGAACAGGTTGGAAGAGGCAGTGGGGTGGCCAGAGGGATAAGCAGGGCCAGAGCAAGTAGATCAGCAACTGTTTTACGGAGTGAAGCTCTCGTGCCGAGGCCTAGATGTTCGCAAGTCTGAAGGTTCTTTAAAGAAAGTGAGGATGACCGATGGACCGTGGTGTGCAACTTGTGCCACACCAGGATCAGCAGGGGAGGCACCACTACCAGCCTAACCACTACCAGCATGCGCAGGCACATGACTCAATGGAACCAAGGCCGTTCACCTCCTGCGGATGACACCACTGCTCCTTCCCCTGTGTCACATGCTGGCTTTGCGAGTCAATCCCCCGCCCAGGACCCCGGCACGAGCGCCTCCCACCCTACAACCACCCCTTCACATCCACGATCCTCCACACCCTACACCAATGTGTCCCAGCGCAGCGTCCAGCTGTCTTTGCATCAGACATTGGAGCGCAAGTGCAAACGCAAATACAATTCCACCCACCCACATGCACAAGCCCTAAATGTCGACATTTTCAAACTGCTGAGCCTGGAGATGCTGCGCTATAGACTGGTATAGATTGAGGCTTTCCGCAACCTGATGGCGGTAGCTGTCTCTCGGTACTTGGTCCCCAGCTGCCACTATTTTTCACGATGTGCCGTCCCAGCCCTACACCAGCACATGTCAGAGAACATCATCCGTGCCCTGACCAGCGCGGTTACTGAGAAGGTCCACCTAACCATGGACACGTGGACAAGTGCTGGCGGGCAGGGACACTATATCTCCCTGATGGCACATTGGGTTAACTTGGTGGAGGCTGGACCGAGTCTGACCCTGGGGCCGCTCATGTAATGCCCACACCGAGGATTGCGGGGTCTACCTCAGTCACGGTTTCTCAGACTTATTATGCCTCTTCCTCCAACCCCTCCTCCTCCTACTCTCAAATACAATCTGTGAGCACGGCGCCTTCAATCGGTAGCTCTAGGCGCAGCAGCACTGCCGTGGATAGGCGCCAACAGGCGGTGCTGAAACTGCTGAGCTTAGGTGACAAGAGGCACACCCCCCAAGAGCTGTTACAGGGCATTCACGAGCGCAGACCGATCTTGGCTGGTGCCGCTGAAACTCAAACCTGGCATGGTTGTGTGTGACAACGGGCGTAACCTGGTGGCGGCTCTGCAACTCGGCAGACTCACACATGTGCCATTATACACCAATACTATTTCCTAAAGTAACAACAACCCATATAAACACTGCATATAAAACCTGCCTGGCCCACGTGTTCAATCTTGTGGTTCAGCGGTTCCTCAAGACCTACCCCAATATGTCTGATTTGCTCACCAAGGTGCGACGCATCTGTGCGCATTTCCGCAAGTCAACCACGGATGCTGCCACTCTCAGGGCAATGCAACGGCACTTACAACTGACAGCTCACCAACTGTTGTGCGACGTGCCCACACAATGGAATTCCACATTACACATGTTAGCCACGGTTTATCAGCAGCGCAGAGCGATTGTAGACTGCCAGATGACAACTTCCTTGAGAACTGGTAGTCAGGTTAGTCAGCTTCCTCAAGTGTACAATGAGGAGTGGACGTGGATGTCTGATATCTGTCAGGTGTTAAGCCACTTTGAGGAGTCAACACAGATGGTCAGCGGCGATGCCGCCATTATCAGCGTCACCATCCCGCTGCTTTGTCTGCTGAAAAACTCACTGCTCAGCATGAAGTCAGAGGCTTTGCGCTTGTCACAGGAGATGGGGGAAGAAGATATGTTGCTTGATAGCCAGACCACCCTCAGGTCTGTTTCTCAGCGCGTATTGGAGGAGGATGAGGAGGAAGAGAAGGAGACTGTTGGCGAGACTGAAGAGGGTACCTATGCTCATTCCTTCTTATCTGTTGAGCGTGTATGGGCTGAAGAGGAGGAGTTAGAGGAGGAGGAAATCGAGAGTCAGCCTATTGAAGAAAGGGAATTCTTGCATGTTGGGACTCTTGCGCACATGCTGACTTATGTTAGGCTGCCTTTCCCGTGACCTCGATTTTTGCCAACCTGATTACTGGGGTGTTCACCCTCTGGACCCCGTACAAGCAGAAAATTTTCCACTTATTCCTGTAGAGGAGAGGAGTATGAGAGTGAATCAATTATCACAGTCCTGGTGCCACAGCTGAAACTATCCTTCCATATGACAACCGCTAGCGGCAGAGGACGTAGTTCTGTGGGCCAACTGCGGGGGAGAGGAGGAGAGGAGGCAGCTTGTCAAGCACTGGCAGAGGACACTCTCCAAGGCTTTGCCAGTTTTATGGCCCCCACGCAATACTATGTCACCCGTCCCCAGTAGGGGGGGAGCTGTTCAGAAGGATGGTGAGGGAGTACCTAGCTGACCATACCAACGTCCTGCGTGATCACTCTGCTCCATACAACTACTGGGTTGCAAAGCTGGACACGACAACTGGCGCTGTACGCCTTGGAGGTGCTGGCCTGCCCTGCCGCTAGCGTGTTGTCAGAGCGGGTCTTCAGTGCAGCTGGTGGCATCATCACTGATAAGCGTACACGCCTGTTAACTGACAGCGCTGACAGGCTGACGCTTATTGAAATGAATAAAGCCTGGATTTCACCGGAATGCAAATCTCCACCGGGGGAAAGCAGCTCAACATGAAGATTCTTTATGTATCCTCTCCTCCTCCTCCTTCTCTTCTTACACAAACGCTGAGCCAACAAGCAAGGTTTCTGAGGGCCAACCGGCCGCTCTATACAAACAATGTTTACGGAGGGCCACCTACAGGCCTTCTCTCCAATGAATTTTTTAGTAGCGTCAACTACAGACACTCAAAAACAATTTTATAGGAGGGTCAACTACAGACACTCCAAAAACAATTTTACAGAAGGGTCAACTACAGACACTCCAAAACAAATTTTTGGGAGGCTCACCTACAGCCATTTGACTGCAATCTCAGTCTGACCAAGGCATTGGTGGTGTCACCGCCATGCTGTATCAGTGTAAAATTTTATGTGCTTCACCTGCTACTTGAGTGTAACTTGGTCACTCTGGGTTCACTGCCATGCTGTATCAGTGTAAAATTTTATGTGCGTCACCTGCTACCTGAGTGTAACTTGGTCACTCTGGGTTCACCGCCATGCTGTGTTAGTGTAAAAGTTTATGTGCTTCACCTGCTACTTGAGTGTAACTTGGTCACTCTGGGTTCACTGCCATGCTGTATCAGTGTAAAATTTTATGTGCGTCACCTGCTACCTGAGTGTAACTTGGTCACTCTGGGTTCACCGCCATGCTGTGTCAGTGTTAAATTTTATGTGCTTCACCTGCTACCTGAGTGTAACTTGGTCACTCTGGGTTCACCGCCATGCTGTGTCAGTGTAAAATTTTATGTGCTTCACCTGCTAGCTGAGTGTCTTGGTCACTGTGGGTTCACCGCCATGCTGTATCAGTGTAAAATTTTATGTGCTTCACCTGCTACCTGAGTGTAACTTGGTCACTCTGGGTTCACCGCCAGGCTGTGTCAGTGTAAAATTTTATGTGCTTCACCTGCTACCTGAGTGTAACTTGGTCATTCTGGGTTCACCGCCATGCTGTATCAGTTTAAAATTTTATGTGCTTCACCTGCTACCTCAACTAACTTGGTCACTTGTTGGTGTCAACACTAGAGTGCGGCTACTATACCGCACACGACAGAATTGTTCACTGCACTGTAGTATATATAACTGAGAGAAAAAAAGGAATTTTTAGACTGCGACCAATTTACCGCAAACCACTCAATTTTTCACTGGACTGTAGTACATATAACTGAGAAAATACGTATTTTATAGACTGACGCTGCTGTACAGCACACTACAGAATTGTTCACTGGACTGTAGTATATATAAATGAGAAAAAAACGTAGTCTTTAAATGGTGGCTATTTTACCGCAAATCACTACATTTTTCACTGGACTGTAGTACATATAACTGAGAAAAAACGTATTTTATAGACTGACGCTGCTGTACAGCACACTACAGAATTGTTCACTGGACTGTTGTATATATAAATGAGAACAAAACGTAGTCTTTAAATGGCGGCTATTTTAACGCAAACCACTACATTTTTCACTGCACTATAATACATATAACTGAGAAAATACATATTTTATAGACTGACGCTGCTGTACAGCACACTACAGAATTGTTCACTGGACTGTAGTATATATAAATGAGAAAAAAATGTAGTGTTTAAATGGCGGCTATTTTACCGCAAACCACTACATTTTTCACTGGACTGTAGTATATATAAATGAGAAAAAACGTAGTCTTTAAATGGCAGCTATTTTACCGCAAACCACTACATTTTTCACTGGACTGTAGTATATATAAATGAGAAAAAAACGTAGTCTTTAAATGGCGGCTATTTTACCGCAAACCACTACATTTTTCACTGGACTGTAGTACATATAACTGAGAAAAAACGTATTTTATAGACTGACGCTGCTGTGCAGCACACTACAGAATTGTTTACTGGACTGTTGTATATATAAATGAGAAAAAAACGTAGTCTTTAAATGGCGGCTATTTTACCGCAAACCACTACATTTTTCACTGGACTGTAGTATATATAAATGAGAAAAAAATGTAGTCTTTAAATGGCGGCTATTTTACCGCAAACCACTACATTTTTCACTGGACTATAATACATATAACTGAGAAAAAACGTATTTTATAGACTGACGCTGCTGTACAGCACACTACAGAATTGTTCACTGGACTGTAGTATATATAAATGAGAAAAAAAAGTAGTCTTTAAATGGCGGCTATTTTACCGCAAACCACTACATTTTTCACTGGACTGTAGTATATATAAATGAGAAAAAACGTAGTCTTTAAATGACGGCTATTTTACCGCAAACCACTACATTTTTCACTGGACTGTAGTACATATAACTGAGAAAAAAACGTATTTTATAGACTGACGCTGCTGTACAGCACACTACAGAATTGTTCACTGGACTGTTGTATATATAAATGAGAAAAAAACGTAGTCTTTAAATGGCGGCTATTTTACCGCAAGCCACTACATTTTTCACTGGACTATAATACATATAACTGAGAAAATACGTATTTTATAGACTGACGCTGCTGTACAGCACACTACAGAATTGTTCACTGGACTGTAGTGTATAGAAATGAGAGAAAAACGTATTCCCTAGACTGACGCTACTGTACAGTACACCACATAATTGTTCACTGGACTGTAGTGTATAGAAATGAGAGAAAAACGTATTTTTTTTAAACGTAGTTTTAAGTATAATAATTATTTATAATTTAACTGTCAATCTTTTGATTGCTTCTATAATACAGTACATTGCAATTGCTTATGCAATGCAATGTATTATTCTGTCAGTGCTATACTGACATCCATCAGCAGGCTGCCCCAGAGCAGTGCACTCTTGTAGGATACATAGCAGGCATGGCTGGGACACAGACATCAGCACCCCATGTTCTCATTTATAGGGTGCTGATAGAAGACAGAGGAAGTCCGCTCCCTGTATAGATGCCACAGTCACTATTGACTGCAGGCATCTAAGGGGTTAAACATACAGGATTGGTGCTTTGCCAGTTCAGGTCATTATGTTAGAGCTGAGCTCCTGCTCTCTGCTGCACAGTAGACCCCTGCAGCACTTAGACTGGGCAGCCTAGTCTAAAGCCCCTTAGTGATCGCTGTAAAGAGGCATATAGGTAGAGATGAGCGAATAACTGTTTTCAAGTTCTGCGTACAAAGTTGGGTTCGGGTTATCTAAGAATTCCGTTATGGATTCCACTACCATGGACCATACGTTTTTTTATAGAATATATATTCTTAGATAACTCGAACCAGAACTTTGTACACCAAACTTGAAAACAGAAGTTCTCTCAACACTACATAAAGGTGGTCACTAAGGGGTTGAAAAAGGCATTTTTTGGATATTGAAACCAAATTCCTTTCGGTGTGGGGCATTTGGAATCACCAATGCAAATGTTGACTAAGCTTTCTTTACTAATATGTTGTTATATTACCTCTGGAAGGTCTCCTTATTGTTTCTTAATATGGATGCCCAAGGGGTAAAAATGATTGAAGAATGCATCAAAGTTAGAAAAAAAATAAAATAAAAGAAGCCATACTCACCTTCACCAATCCCTGGATACTCCTGTATCAATGCTTACTGGGTTACCACACTTCTTTATGATCCTGTCTCAGCAAACATAAAATGGCAAGAAATGCCTATGCAGCTGATCATGAGCCACAGTGGTGACCTGCTTCAGCTAGTGACTGGCTAAGCAGGCATCTCCAGGCATTTCCAGCATGTCAAGACAGGAACGGGAAGCAAAGTCCTACAGAGACCTGATGAGCTTTATAACTTGATCAGTGGGTGATTGGTGACAATAAGTAGGACTTATTTATTTTTTACCCACTCTGAGGTCTTTACCAATTATATTTACCCCTTTACAGCCCCTTCACCATTTACTTCCATCCATATCCTTTTTCTTTCCATCAGCTCCACTCTTTTTAATGCAGCCCTGCTCCATTTCCAAACTAGGCTTCAGCTGTGGCCTAGTAGTGGACAATTGTGGATCTCTACGATATCTCTCCTCAGGTAAATGAAATGATTGGGGAAACAAGAGTTCTAAGTCTGACCCAAGAGCTAATTTTTCAGTTTTTCACTTTATGCTAGAATCAGTTATATTCTGTATCTATAAAACATAGAAACTTGTGAGGCCACACGGAAGACACAGTTTATTGTCTGCAGAATTATTGCATTCTCTACAGCTCTGAGAAACAACTTCTATTTTCTCATTGATAAATAGTTAATTCTGCTCCTGTCATAATTCCTATGTACCAGCAATGAAGTGTATAGAAGAGTGTTATTATAAATGATTCTAGTAGAGACAGCAAATTTGCATCTTCTCATGTGTTGGTCCATATAATGAAGCTGTCTCACCATGAATCAGCTTCGATCTGATGTACTCAGTTCACACTTACACTTCAACTTGTTTCCTTCTGTCATTCTGCTTATTAATTTCAGACACACAGAGAGATTTAAAGAATATTTTGATATTATCACCACAAGCTGCAGGACAACATAGATATTCCAAAAGTGCCCCAATGAGACAGAGATAAAAGGCTGCTGATGGGTTAGAGCTGGTTTGAAAAGACAAGAGAAGATAATGATAAAAAAAATTAGTGGCAACAAAAACTGTATATTCTAGACTGGATTTTAAAAAGAAAAAAGTTTGCACATTACAAATAGTGTTTGTGAACTTAAAGGGTTTGTCTGCTTTGGACAATATCATTTTGCTAGAAATGACCCTAAAATTAGGCTGATAACCGGATTTTTCACTTCTGGAGCCCCAGTAATAAATAGAGATGAGCGAGTAGTGTTCGATCGAGCCGGTATTCGATCGAATACTACGCTATTCGGCATACTCGATTTCAATCGAGTATAACGGCCATGGCGCACTTAGAATTCGTTTCCCCTCCCACCTTCCCTGGCGCTCTTTTTCCACCAATCAACATGCAGGGGGGGTATGACAGGCCCGCGGAGCACGCTGGCAGCGCGAAAACAGCGTCTACATGGATTGGCTGGAAAAACCATGTGACCTCGAATATTAAAAACTCAGCTCTTCCTGCTCGTTCGCATATGCTGCGTGAACTTAGTCAGGGACAGAGGCTGGAGAAGGGACAGATAGGTTTTAGCTGTTGGACAGGCAGGAGCGTGATTAAAAGCCCTTATCAGGGCTACTATAGTGCAGTACAGTGATAGCTTTACTACAATATACAGTCTGCAGAGAACGGTTGCTGTATTCAGGGATAGCTGCTGGAGTAGGGACAGAGAGAGGCATTAGTGGTGTATTAGGTGCTCTGCTACATACAAAACTATATTTGGCACTACTGTTCTGCGTTCTTTTTGGCTGCAAAACCCTGTTATATACCTAGTGTGTATATGCACCATCTGATCTGGCAGTATACGGCTGTGAATTTTATTTTTTTTTTTAAATATAGTTTATTTGGCTCTAGTGTTCTGGGTTCTGTGTGCCTGCAATACCCTTTTTGTATACCAGGTGTAAATACCCACCGTCTGACCTGTTAGTACACGGCTGTGTACCTAGAAATATAAAAAAAAAAAAGCCTTTTCATTGGCACCTGTACTTTGCGTTCTCTTGCAAAATAATTGTATATACGTAGTCTTCATACACACCGTCTGATCTGTTAGTACACGGCTGTGTACCTAGAAATATAAAAAAAAAAAGCCTTTTCATTGGCACCTGTACTTTGCGTTCTCTTGCAAAATAATTGTATATACGTAGTGTTCATACACACCGTCTGATCTGTTAGTACACGGCTGTGTACCTAGAAATATAAAAAAAAAAGCCTTTTCATTGGCACCTGTACTTTGCGTTCTCTTGCAAAATAATTGTATATACGTAGTGTTCATACACACCGTCTGATCTGTTAGTACACGGCTGTGTACCTAGAAATATAGAAAAAAAAAAGCCTTTTCATTGGCACCTGTACTTTGCGTTCTCTTGCAAAATAATTGTATATACGTAGTGTTCATACACACCGTCTGATCTGTTAGTACACGGCTGTGTACCTAGAAATATAAAAAAAAAAAAGCCTTTTCATTGGCACCTGTACTTTGCGTTCTCTTGCAAAATAATTGTATATACGTAGTGTTCATACACACCGTCTGATCTGTTAGTACACGGCTGTGTACCTAGAAATATAAAAAAAAAAAAGCCTTTTCATTGGCACCTGTACTTTGCGTTCTCTTGCAAAATAATTGTATATACGTAGTGTTCATACACACCGTCTGATCTGTTAGTACACGGCTGTGTACCTAGAAATATAAAAAAAAAAAAGCCTTTTCATTGGCACCTGTACTTTGCGTTCTCTTGCAAAATAATTGTATATACGTAGTGTTCATACACACCGTCTGATCTGTTAGTACACGGCTGTGTACCTAGAAATATATTAAAAAAAAAGCCTTTTCATTGGCACCTGTACTTTGCGTTCTCTTGCAAAATAATTGTATATACGTAGTGTTCATACACACCGTCTGATCTGTTAGTACACGGCTGTGTACCTAGAAATATAAAAAAAAAAAGCCTTTTCATTGGCACCTGTACTTTGCGTTCTCTTGCAAAATAATTGTATATACGTAGTGTTCATACACACCGTCTGATCTGTTAGTACACGGCTGTGTACCTAGAAATATAAAAAAAAAAAAGCCTTTTCATTGGCACCTGTACTTTGCGTTCTCTTGCAAAATAATTGTATATACGTAGTGTTCATACACACCGTCTGATCTGTTAGTACACGGCTGTGTACCTAGAAATATAAAAAAAAAAAGCCTTTTCATTGGCACCTGTACTTTGCGTTCTCTTGCAAAATAATTGTATATACGTAGTGTTCATACACACCGTCTGATCTGTTAGTACACGGCTGTGTACCTAGAAATATAAAAAAAAAAAGCCTTTTCATTGGCACCTGTACTTTGCGTTCTCTTGCAAAATAATTGTATATACGTAGTGTTCATACACACCGTCTGATCTGTTTGTACACGGCTGTGTACCTAGAAATATATAAAAAAAAAGCCTTTTCATTGGCACCTGTACTTTGCGTTCTCTTGCAAAATAATTGTATATACGTAGTGTTCATACACACCGTCTGATCTGTTAGTACACGGCTGTGTACCTAGAAATATAAAAAAAAAAAAGCCTTTTCATTGGCACCTGTACTTTGCGTTCTCTTGCAAAATAATTGTATATACGTAGTGTTCATACACACCGTCTGATCTGTTAGTACACGGCTGTGTACCTAGAAATATTTAAAAAAAAAAGCCTTTTCATTGGCACCTGTACTTTGCGTTCTCTTGCAAAATAATTGTATATACGTAGTGTTCATACACACCGTCTGATCTGTTAGTACACGGCTGTGTACCTAGAAATATAAAAAAAAAAAAGCCTTTTCATTGGCACCTGTACTTTGCGTTCTCTTGCAAAATAATTGTATATACGTAGTGTTCATACACACCGTCTGATCTGTTAGTACACGGCTGTGTACCTAGAAATATAAAAAAAAAAAAGCCTTTTCATTGGCACCTGTACTTTGCGTTCTCTTGCAAAATAATTGTATATACGTAGTGTTCATACACACCGTCTGATCTGTTTGTACACGGCTGTGTACCTAGAAATATAAAAAAAAAAAGCCTTTTCATTGGCACCTGTACTTTGCGTTCTCTTGCAAAATAATTGTATATACGTAGTGTTCATACACACCGTCTGATCTGTTAGTACACGGCTGTGTACCTAGAAATATAAAAAAAAAAAGCCTTTTCATTGGCACCTGTACTTTGCGTTCTCTTGCAAAATAATTGTATATACGTAGTGTTCATACACACCGTCTGAACTGTTAGTACACGGCTGTGAAGGCAAAATATTGTAACCAAAAAAAAATAAAATGCGGAGGGGGGCTAGCGGAATCGGACGTGGACGAGGACGGGGGCGCGGAAATGCTGTTGGTGGCCTTGTTGAAGCCAGTGGGGATACAATGCGTGCTGGTGAGGGTCAGCCAGGATCCCACTCATCCAGAATCCCTGCCTTTATGGGACAGTTAAGCAGGGGGCGGGTTACACCGCTGTTGAGGCCTGAGCAGGTTGAACAGGTGGTGCAATGGATAGCCGATAGCGCTTCCACACAGTTGTCCACCAGCCAGTCATCCACACAGTCTCACTCTGACCCTCCTTCCTCCACACCTGGCCAACAGAGTCATCCCACCATTGACCCCTCCCAGGAGCTCTTTTCGGGTCCTTTTTCAGATGTGCCGGAAGAATCCCAGGAGCTAGCAGAGGAATTTGTTTGTAGTGATGCCCAACCACTTGAGTATTCGCCATCTCCTGCTGATGTGGACCCTGAACCAGCATCTGTTATCATGAGCGATGATGATGATGAGACGCAGTTGCCATCAAGGGAGGCTGTTGGAATGTCCAGTGGGCAGGAGGAGGAGCAGAGTGAGGAAGTGGAAGAGGAGGTGGTGGATGACGAAATGACCGACCCCACTTGGCCAGGGGTGATGTCCAGCGGGGAAAGCAGTGGAGAGGTGGTGGTCTGCGCAGCACCGAAAAAGGCAGCAAGAGGCAGAGGGATGTCCAGAGGCAGAGGGATGTCCAGAGGCAGAGGGATGTCCACAGGCAGAGGGATGTCCACAGGCAGAGGACAGTCCAGACAGAGAAGTGAGGCCACAGCCAGCAGGGCCGAAGCTGTTCCCGGCAGCGGGCAGTCGCGCGAAGCTCCCCCATCGAGGCCTCGTACTTCTGTGGTGTGGAGATTTTTTAATGTTTGTGCGGATGACAAACTGAGCGCGGTTTGCACACTCTGCCACTCAAAACTGAGTAGGGGCTCTGAGAAGAGCAATCTGACCACCTCAGGCATGCGGCGTCACTTGGAAGTCAAGCACTGGGCTGAGTGGGAGAGAGCAAACGCAATACAACCTGCGCCCGGTCTTGCTGCCACTGCCTCTTCCCCTTTGTTGTGTGCTGCCACTGCGGTCCAGACCTCCAGCCAGGACACCTCCACATCTGCCTCTGCCTCGGCTACTTTGGGGCCTTCTCCTTCAGCCTCCCCTTCCCCCGCCTCTTCGCCTGCACCTTCACACTCCTCGTCCCAACAACTGTCCATCTCGCAGGCGTTCGACCGCAGGCGGAAGTACGCCTCGAGTCACCCCCAAGCCCAAGCCTTAAACTGCCACATCTCCAAACTGCTGGCCCTGGAGATGTTGCCGTTTAGGCTTGTGGAGACGCAGGCCTTCCGCGACCTGATGGCGGCTGCCGCACCTCGCTATTCCGTCCCCAGCCGCCACTACTTTTCCCGGAGTGCCGTCCCCGCCCTGCACCAGCACGTGTCGCGTAACATCAGGCGGGCCCTGAGGTACGCAGTCAGCGCAAAGGTCCACTTGACCACCGACTCGTGGACAAGCGCTTGCGGCCAGGGACGATACATCTCTTTGACGGCACACTGGGTGAATGTAGTGGAAGCGGGGACGGGGTCGCAAACAGAGACGGCCTACCTACCACCCCCGCCCAAGATTGCCAGCATGGGTTCTGATAAACCCCCCTCCTCCTCCTCCTCCTCCTCCTCTGCCTTAACATCGCCCTCAGCCGCTAGCTGGAAGCGTTGCAGCACTGGCGCGGGGAGACGTCAGCAGGCGGTGCTTAAGCTCATCAGCTTGGGCGACAGGAAGCACAGCGCCCCAGAGGTGAGGGACGCCATATTGCAGCAGACGGAGATGTGGCTGTCGCCGCTGCAGCTAGGACCAGGCATGGTCGTGTGCGATAACGGCCGTAACCTGGTGGCGGCTCTGGAGCTTGCCGAACTCAATCACGTACCATGCCTGGCCCACGTTTTTAATCTGGTAGTCCAAAAATTTCTAAAGACTTACCCCAACCTGGCAGAGCTACTGGTGAAAGTGCGGCGCTTGTGCGCTCACTTTCGGAAGTCAACTGTAGCTGCTGCTAGCTTAAAAAAACTCCAGCAACGCCTCCATTTGCCTGAACATCGGCTGTTGTGCGACCTGCCGACTCGCTGGAATTCCACCTATTCCATGTTGGCCAGGGTGTGTGAGCAGCAGAGAGCATTGATGGAGTACCAGATTATGAATCCACGCGTGCCTCCAACTCAGCTCCCTCAGTTTGCCAACCACGAGTGGCCATGGATGGCAGACATATGCGATGTACTGCGTATCTTTGAGGAGTCCACCAAGAAGGTCAGCAGCGAGGACGCTATAGTGAGCGTAACCATCCCGCTCCTATGCGTCCTTAAAGAATCACTCATCGCAATAAGGGAGAACGCATTGCACGCAGAGGAGACGGGGGTAGGAGGAGACGCAACGGAGCTACACAGTCAGACCACACTTTTGTCTGCTTCACGGTGGCAGTTGCAGGAGGAGGAGGAGGATGAGGAGGAGGAGGACGACGTGGAGGTGGCTGTGGAAGAGGAGGAGGATGCTGGCGGCGAGGGTAGCAGTCAGGCTGTGTGCGTCCCATTGGTTCAGCGCGGATGGGGCGGAGAGGAGGCGGAAGAGGAAGAGGAGGAAATGGCAAGTGATCCTTCTGGTGGGGGCAGTGAGGTCATGCCTATTCAGAGTCTGGCACACATGGCTGACTTCATGCTGGGCTGCTTTTCCCGGGACACACGTGTTGTCCGGATAGTGGAGAACAAACTGTACTGGGTCTTCGCAATCCTGGACCCCCGGTATAAAGATAACGTCTCCTCTTTTATTCCGGTAGAGGAGAGGACGAATCGATTGCTGGAATACCAGAGGGAACTCGTGCAGAACATGATGGAGATTTTCCCACCCACCATCGCTGGCGGCAGAGAGGAGAGGGTCTCCCAGAGTCCCTCAACATCGATCAGGCCCACAGCCACCAGGGGAACACTCTCCAAGGTGTGGGACACGTTCATGGCACCCCCTCGTGCAACTTCCATCACTGCGGGGCCCGCTATCAGCAGGAGGGACAAGTATCGGCGGATGTTGCGGGAGTACCTGGCAGACCGTACCCCTGTCCTCCCCGATCCCTCGGCGTCCTACACTTACTGGGTCTCCAAGTTGGACACGTGGCTGGAACTGTCCCTGTACGCCTTGGAGGTGCTTGCCTGCCCTGCCGCCAGCGTGCTATCAGAAAGGGTGTTCAGCGCAGCCGGGGGCATTATAACCGATAAGCGCAGCCGCCTGTCAACCGACAGTGCCGACAGGCTGACGCTAATCAAAATGAACAGCAAGTGGATTGACCCGGACTTTGCTTCTCCAACAGTGGAAAGCAGCCAAAAGTGAAGTGCCATCTGTATGAAGTGCCATTTCCTCCTCCACCTCCTCCTCCTTAACCGCCGTAGATTTGCTCCATAAAAAAAAAAAAAAAAAATTTATGGCTCACCTCTTGGGCCTACAAACAATTTTTAAGAGGTCTCACCTCTTGGGCTTACAAACAATTTTTAAGAGGTCTCACCTCTTTAGCCTCTACACAATTTTTAAGACGTCTCACCTCTTTGGCCTCCACATAATTTTTAAGAGGTCTCACCTCTTGGGCCTCCACATAATTTTTAAGAGGTCTCACCTCTTGGGCCTCCACATAATTTTTAAGAGGTCTCACCTCTTGGGCCTCCACATAATTTTTAAGAGGTCTCACCTCTTGGGCCTCCACATAATTTTTAAGAGGTCTCACCTCTTGGGCCTACAAACAATTTTTATCATGGCTCACCTCTTGGGCCTACAAACAATTTTTCTCATGGCTCACCTCTTGGGCCTACAAACAATTTTTATCATGGCTCACCTCTTGGGCCTACAAACAATTTTTAAGAGGTCTCACCTCTTTGGCCTCCACATAATTTTGAAGAGGTCTCACCTCTTGGGCCTACAAACAATTTTTCTCATGCCTCACCTCTTGGGCCTACAAACAATTGTTAAGAGGTCTCACCTCTTGGGCCTACAAACTATTTTTATTATGGCTCACCTCTTGGGCCTTAATACAATTGTTAAGAGGTCTCACCTCTTGGGCCTACAAACAATTTTTAAGAGGTCTCACCTCTTGGGCCTACAAACAATTTTTATTATGGCTCACCTCTTGGGCCTTAATACAATTTTTAAGAGGTCTCACCTCTTTGGCCTCCACTTAATTTTTCGAGGGCTCACCTCTTGGGCCTCCACTTAATTTTTTCGAGGGCTCACCTCTTGGGCCTCCATATAATTTTTTCGAGGGCTCACCTCAAGCTAACTTTGCGCACTCATTAAAATATTTTCACAACAAGGACCTAAGAGCCCTCGATGGGAGAGCTTTGTGTGGGGGCCTGTTATAGGGAAGAGATGCGGCCCTGCGGGCTCTAGCCTGCCTTCTCCATGAGCCTCTGGCCAGCCCACGGCCTCTTCCTGCCTTTTGCGGTCCTACGCATCCCTCAACATCCCCACTGCTTTACCTGCTAGACATGACACTGGGCCAGGTCGGGTCACTGACATCTCAAGCGCCAACAATTTGGGCATTTTAAGGCTTCTGCATGTGTTTGAGTTGTTTTTACATTTTAAAGAAGACATGTCTGACCACATCTCACACACACACAATGACAATTAGGGGTGGGGTCTATTTGCTTTCCCCTTTGCCTATGCCATCTGTGGTTGTCATAGGCAACGTGATTTTAAGGGGTGCAGAATTTTATCTTCTTTTTTGTCTAGTTTGGCTTGGGGTCCATGGCAATGTAGAGGAAAGAAGGTTTCCTTGTATGGTCTCACTTTACAGAGAGGTTACATTGTCTTTGGAGTGTATTGTTGAGAGGCTGTGATAGTGGCGTAATAGTGCGACTTGGGCGCGTTATATGCACCCAGACATGCTTCCCCTGCTGTCCCAGTTGCATTCCAGCAGTGTTGGCATCCTTTTCTGAGGTTTCAGGGTGGACTTGGTGACCTCCAAGTGGTCGAATTGAGATTTCCAAGTGCTGAGCATTTTTTTCCCATAGACTTTAATGGGATTCGATATTCGGTCGAATAGTCGAATTTCGCAGTCTATTCGAATCGAATTTCGAACTTTCGAATATTTCACTACTCGCTCATCTCTAGTAATAAACTCTAATTTACAGAGAAATCTGATAGCAAGTATAACTGTATTTTTTGCTGTATAAAACGCATGTGATCATAAGAATCACCTACGGTAGGTTTTAGATGAGGGAAATAATATATATATATTTTTCATCAGATCTCAGATTACAACCCCAATCAGACCCACAATTTTCATCAGACCCCCAAATCAGACTTCCAATATTCATCAGATCACGGTTTAAAACTCCCACTCTTCATCAGATCTCAGTTCAGACCCCACCAATCAGACCCCCATCTTTATCAGACCTCATAACCGACTCCCCCAATCTTTATCAGACCGCCAATTTTTATCAGAACTCAGATCAGACCCCCCAATCAGACCCCCAATCTTCATCAGTTCTCATATCAGACAGTAAAATAAATAAAACAACCTACCTCTCCTGCTCTGGACGACACGCTCTTCCTTTGCTTACCACTCCTTGGTCTTCTGCCGGCGCTGCGCTGTGACCTGATATCACACAGCATCAGGTCATAGTGAACGCCTATGCGAATTAAGTCCAGATGCTATACACAGTCGAGACACAGCACAGTAGCCACCTGGAAGAAGACCAGCATTAGCAGCGCTACACTCATCGCTCCCCACGCCACCTGCATATTAATGAGCACTTCCATAATAGAAGTGCTCATTTGTATTTACTTTATAAGATGCACTGACATTTCCCCCACACTTTTAGGGGGAAAAAGCACATCTTATACAGTGAAAAATATGGCAACTTTTCCTACAGAGCCACCAAATGGTAAATGAAGCATTACAATGGCCAATTGAAATCTATAGCCTTTTTTGTAGCAAAGAGTGAGAGATGGAGAGAGACAACCCAGGTAAATCCTTTGAAGAGCACCTGGCGCTACATCTAACATGTCCGCTTTAATAACTACAATATTTGCGTTCCATTTGTAATAACAATTCTGGAGCATTTGTTCTTATCACTCTATTTTGTGCAATTTTTCTAAAGTTTATGAATTAATTGCCAGCAGTCTGCAATAAAGGTTGAACTGGATGTTACCGGGTGAACTGATTGGATATTGTCAGATTGTGCAGGGACACACCTTCAACTGGTAGCACCCAGAGGGACCTTTTCTGCAGACTCCTGGCAATTCATTCATAAACGTCTAGTAGAAATAATAGAGTAATGGCACAACATAGACTTAAAAGAATAGATCAGATGCTCCGGAAATCTTATTACTTATTACATGGCGACTAAAACAGACAAGTCCAGAGAGGTGACAGGTACATGTTAAGCTACCATTATTTCCCTAGAACATCTTAAAACAGTTTAGTAAAGTGCTCAGAATGTTGTAAAAAAAAAAATGGAAGAGTCACTATTCTCACTGATCTTCTGACAGTCACTGGGTGCCCGCTGGTCTCTCCTTCTTAGCCCAATCACTGGCTAAGATGGGTTACTGCTGCAGCCAGTGATTGGTTGAGCAGGCATTGCCAGCTATTTCCTGTGTGTCAAGACCAGAGCAGGAAGGAAAGACCATGATTCCCGCAGTGGACACGATCATGTGAAACAGCCCTTAATATCACAGACACCCGAACTACCATCAGGCAGGAGCACCAGAACCAGGGTGTGCCGCAAGGGAAGAAAGGGTGCATCTTCCTTTCACCGCTTAGCCCTAGGGAGCGACTGTGTGAGGAAAGCCACTCTGATTGACTGTAACAACCACAGCTACTACCACTCCCAGCATCTGCTCCTGGGCTTGCTGTACAAGCAAGGGGTGAATCCTAGGACATTGTGATTTCTTTACTATCTGTAAATGTTATTGTTTGCAATCTCCAGTGTACGTCTATGAGATGCAGCTTCAGCCTGTGTCCCCTGCCTCCTGCTTGTGATAGGTTTTTTCCTCTTAGCTCTTACAGCAATGTGAAGCTGCATCTTTTAAAAATGCATTGGGCTCTCTGCATGCAACATGTACAGATAGCAGAGATAGGCAGCTTGGGTGCAGGGAGTTTTATCATTTTAAAAATAACTGTTGTTGGGACTTATCTAGTATATCACTGCTTTCCTCTTCATTATATAGGTCAAAAATTATATGATGAGCAGGACTCTGTGCATGGAGACATTTAGAGAAACAAGCAGTTCATAGGAATGAATGGATCTGAGCTGCAATACCAAGCACAGCCGCTATACTGCACTGTGCTTGATAAGAGAGACTAATACACAAATTTGTGTTTCTCAACAATACAGTATATATGTGGTTTAAGTGGTTCTCTTTCTCATTATGGAGAGCCCATGGTATGCCACATATGCAGTATTGTAGGCAAGATGATGCTCCTACTATGGCCTAGTTCTTGTGCGCAGTATTGTAGAACAGGCAATGCACCTGATAGGCTGACTACATGTGCACACAGGGCTGCCATCAGGAATTTCGGGGCCCCCTACAAGCAAATTTCGCGCCCCCCCCCCCTCTTTCGGGTAAACTTTACAGATTTGCTTAATATGCAGCAGCCTCCACATAGCACATTACATCTTTCTTTTTTACGGCATATCACAACTGCTTTTTTTGCCCAAAAGATTAGGAAGCCTGCCACCGTGACAAGGTAGACTCTTTAGGCAGGATCCTACCCTAGGCTAATGTTTTTACGCTACATGTTATATTATTATTATTCACACACTGATAAACATTTTCAATAGGGAAACACAGTTGCCATTAAATTCAGTTACATGCTTGTAAGTGCAGAGTGTTGAGGCACATTGTGTTGATCTGAGGTCTGATGGGGGCACAAGACGCTGATCTGAGGTCTGATGGGGGCACAAGACGCTGACCTGAGGTCTGATGGGGGCACATTGTGTTGATCTGAGGTCTGATGGGGGCACAAGACGCTGATCTGAGGTCTGATGGGGGCACAAGACGCTGATCTGAGGTCTGATGGGGGCACAAGACGCTGATCTGAGGTTTATTATCCCTGTACTGTGACATCACTGTGTGTATTATCCCTGGACTTTGACATCACTGTGTTTATTATCCCTGTACTGTGACATCACTGTGTGTATTATCCCTGTACTGTGACATCACTGTGTTTATTATCCCTGTACGGTGACATCACTGTGTTTATTATCCCTGTACTGTGACATCACTGTGTTTATTATCTCTGTACTGTGACATCACTGTGTTAATTATCTCTGTACTGTGACATCACTGTGTTTATTATCCCTGTACTGTGACATCACTGTGTGTATTATCCCTGTACCGTGACATCACTGTGTTTATCATCCCTGTACTGTGACATCACTGTGTTTATTATCCCTGGACTTTGACATCACTGTGTTTATTATCCCTGTACGGTGACATCACTGTGTTTATTATCCCTGTACTGTGACATCACTGTGTGTATTATCCCTGTACTGTGACATCACTGTGTTTATTATCCCTGTACGGTGACATCACTGTGTTTATTATCCCTGTACTGTGACATCACTGTGTTTATTATCCCTGTACAGTGACATCACTGGGTGTATTATCCCTGTACAGTGACATCACTGTGTGCATTATCCCTGTACGGTGACATCACTGTGTTTATTATCCCTGTACTGTGACATCACTGTGTGTATTATCCCTGTACTGTGACATCACTGTGTTTATTATCCCTGTACGGTGACATCACTGTGTTTATTATCCCTGTACTGTGACATCACTGTGTTTATTATCCCTGTACTGTGACATCGCTGTGTTTATTATCCCTGTACGGTGACATCACTGTGTTTATTATCTCTGTACTGTGACATCGCTGTGTTTATTATCCCTGTACAGTGACATCGCCCGGGCCCGGGCCCCCCTTTCTTGACGAATCTGCCCGGGCTCCCCACAGCAGGTTCTGCTGTACCCTCCTGAAGGCGGCCCTGTGTGCACAGTATCGTAGCCCAGGTGATGCCCCTCTGGGTTTTTGGAAAAGATATTTAAATAAGCTTTTCTAAACCTATCTGTTGCTGGCAAATGATAACATGGTAATTTGCATATATTTACCCAGAAATCCAGAGGAGCATTGTCTAGCCTACAATAGGCACCACATATATCAACTGGTCTTCATAATAGAAATAGTACCCCCCTAAGGACTTGTCACTAGAAATGTTGTTTTCATTTGCTTTTCTCTGGAAACAATTAGTTGTAGATGTGAGGCTGGCTTACCTATTTTTCTAGCTTTACTATGTTTTTGGCAGGAAAGGATCTCTGCCAATCCATTGTGTGAACATGATACAGCACTCATTGCTTCTGTGTTCTCCTTACTGTTTACATACTTGCTGTGCATGAGCAAGTACAGTAAGTATAATTATAGTGCTCTGCTGTTTCGCTTCAATGGGGCAGTTCCTTCCTGTTTATCTGATGATACATCATCAGTATAGCAAAGACAGACAACACTTTCAGCAATTTTATTTCACTATTTTGGAACAAATTCAGACAATGACACCTCCAAAGAGAATCACAACATTCTACAAAGCTTACAAGCTTTCAGTGAAGCTTTCAGTGAAACATGCAAAACTAGTTCTCTTTTTTTCCCTGAAGCCCAGGGAACGTGATTTTCTACACCCGTGCATCAAAATTGTGCAACATGCCACCCAAAAAATGTGCACTAGGTTGTGGCCAGGCATACAATACTCATACATATTTTTTGGTCTCCCTAATGATAAAGAGCATACCCAAAGAGAACCCCACAAGGCAAGGCAATTAAGTAAAGCAAGTTTCTATTGAGTCCTTATGGTTCTCCTAGAAAGAGAACTAGTTTGCATGTTTCATTGAGAGATGTATAAGTTCTGTGGGATGTTGTTGTGTCTTGCTTCTAGTTGAATGTTACTTTGAAGGTCTCTCTCATTTATATGATGTTGAATCAAACTTTTGAAATAAAATTGCTGAAGTTGCTGTCTGTATTTGCCACACAGGTGATGTATGCTTAGGTGAACAATGGAGAGCTATAATTGTACCTACTTACTACTGCACAAAACATAGGAAAACAGTAAGAAGAACGCAGCAGCAATATGAGTTTTGCTTTATTTCAACACAGCAAATTGGCAGAGATGCCTTCCTGCCCTTTAAAAGTGTTTATGTAGCAAAGCAAGAAAAATTGCTAAGCCAGCCTCACATCTGCAAGTAGTTCTGTCAGGACAAAAGCCCTTAATCCAAAAAAGCAGCCGAAAACAGCATATATATTGTAGAGAAACACACATTTCTGTAGTAAGTTCTCTTTCTCTCTCTTTCTTACTCTCATGAATCGATTCATGCCTGAACTGAATTTTTCAAAAAATTCGGCTAACTTAAAACAAAACGAATCTTGTCTGGTTCACTCATCTCTAATTAGGACAATAACAGTAACATTTGGTTCAAATGTGGACAAAGCAGGTGGCTGAGGTGTTTTATGGGGTCTACTGATGACTCTACAGTCAAATATAAGTATATCAACCTAAGGAAATCATTCCAAATATCAATAAAGAACATCAGCAAAGATAGGTGTCTTTTGTTAGAACTGAAACCGACATTTTAGTCCCCTGTTTGCTACTGCTGATGTGCACATTCTAAGTGTATGTAGATTATAAATAGACCTTGTACTAATTTGTTATTTTTGCTGAGTTTAACATCAAGTAAAAAAAAAAAAAAATCAGAACAGATGCCGACTTCTCACTTTGATGTGAATTTAGAATATTTAAACCAATATACTGCAATTTAAATCTGGTTTGATGCAGTCAGCACGGAAAACTTTAAACAGGAACAAGCAAATTAACAGTTCGCTGTGATGAGATATGTCTTATAAAAAAAAAATCCCCCTTTTTTCCTTAAAAATGCATAAAAATCAATAAATACATAAACCATGATCCAGAGTCTTTCTGCAGAGCGCTTACAACTTAACACATACAATTTAATTCAATATTTTCAAAGTATTCAACTGTGTGCAAAAGGTGAAGAATAGGATAAGGGCATAAATTTAGTTGGGATAACTTCGATAACAAGAGTTGAGGAGTTTCTGAAAAATTCTATTTTCAGAATTCTTTTTTATACATTTATACATTTACATAAAAAGCCAACATAGGGAAAAGGGGAAGTGAAGGATAAAATATTTACTCATAGATACTGTAAGCCTTTTCCAGTACTGTATATTGTAGAATAGTGGAATTGTACCTTGTAAAGGGAACATATAATGTACAAAGAAATCTCCTAACATACATTTATTTGCTTTGGGGTCATTCGGCAAAGTTTTACTCCAGATCTTTGGAACAAAAGGCATATTATGCTGCTGGTACCACTTTTTAGAAAGGTGGGTGAAGCTTAGCAGAGGGGGCAACGTCATTCAACACACTTACTATAATTTTTGCCAGAAAACCAGCGTACATTATAACAGAAAACACCAACTATGGTACCTTAAAGGGTGAAATGCCCTTTGAGCACAGGCCATGGACATAGCTGAATATTCTTGGGAAATGACCTTTGACAGTGTGTTGTCACTCTTTGGGAGTAATCCTTAGGCAGGATGCAATAAGTACGTATTGCAAGTGAGCCACACTTAGGACAGCTGGAAACACATTATAATGTATGCGCCACTGTAAAATAAATGTGTGTATTGTTTTTGACTGTATTATAAATGTATTGAATGTGCAAATGGCATGGAAGGGGAACTACTGAGACAATGCAGTTTCCTGCAAACTGCTAGCTAGGAGTGGAGGTGAGTGGCACTAACCATAAAAGTGTGCCATATCAGAACCTAGCAAGGGAAAGCTGTAGCTAGCACTGCAGAGGAGTGGAGGCAGAATTGGAGGGGCTGAAGGAAGATGCCTAGTCCATTCATACTGGAAGGAGACTGGGCTTTTGGGGAAGCCTAAACATTTAACTAAGACCAGCCAGCCACCATGTTGCCTGAAAGGGGCAAGTCAGTGCTATTCCATAATGTAAGTCACAAGGAGGAGAAATAAAACATAACCTTAAAGAAACTGTGTAGAAGGTGCGTGAAAACAAAAACAGAAAAACTGGTCTTCTGGGGTGCTGGACACTGAAGCTGTAATTGTATTGGACATAAATCTTTAATAACAATTAAAACAGACACGCAGAGGGCAATGCATTTTTGAGGTGGTCTGCCTCCTTCCTCAGGCAAATACTGACACCGTTGCCAATTTATAGCAATGCCCCGGAAGTGAAAAGTAAGTGCAAAGGTCATAATACATATGAACCATACACTTACATACATACCTTTGAACTTTCTTTTCACTTCTGGGGTATTGCTTGCATTCATATTGATACACCATATTTGATATGTGATGGGTTACATATGTGCTATGTGGGTCTTACACCTCTGTGAAATGCCACCTGGTATACCACCTGGTATACCACAAAAGTAGGTGAAACACCATGTGTGTACAGGCCGTGGACATAGCTGTCTAATAGTGGGAGACTAAGCAGGTTGGTAGTCTGCTGCATCATATCATCACTCTGGGAAATTATGTTATCAAATTAACTATAATTCAGATTAAATGACTATTTATAAACTCAAGCTTATCTGATGGATTTCTCTTAGCAGAGGGCAAGGTAACTTGGAGTGCATGTGTGTGTGTTAAAGCAAGCAGAAATAGAAGACAAAAGGAGAAAAATCATTAATAAAACCTATTAGGAAGCAAATGGTAGGTAGAATTTAATATTAAAAAATGCCCCCGCAGGTGTACCAAGCTTTTAAAGGGCACAGGACTTTTTTGGTCATGTGATCTTATTATTCAGGTCCTCAAGCTGTAGCGAGAAGACATGTCTATAAAATGATAAATAGCAGTGTCCTGCAGAATTGTGCTCCAGTGTGCTGGGGAGAAGTTGCTCCTGGAGACAGATCTAAATATACTTCTGCCCTTTAGTCAGCTAGTGGTGGAGGTGTGACCTGGGGCATTACAAATTGTTTATTGTTAGGCATTCTATTTTACTGTTTGTTTTCTGTCTGTTTGTGCCAGCAAGGGAGATTTGATGAAGGTTGGTAAGAACAGGGTTAATCACACTGCTCCTCTCCAGTTGGGAGGAAGAGGTTATGACTGCTTCCTGCCAAGAAAGAGGGTTCCCATTTAGACACAGAGGGAGAAGGACACACACTGCCTTGCTCCTTCTCACACACAGATTTCCCTAGGGAGAACCATTACTAAATAGTCTCAAATAAAGCCTTGGGAGGATAAGAGACGTCAGTGTGGATAGCTATATACAACTTCTGCACGACACTGCAATAAAGTGAGGGAAAACAGACCTAAGACACACTCATCACCGAACTACCACTATGCCAGTATCAACTAAGTGCTGAATCACCACCAACCAACTTGCTTTAATTTCCTTGCTGGTGCTAGAAGAGAACTGCACAAAAGCCTGCTGCTACTGTTTGTATCATCAAGTTCTATGCTGCACTTAGTAAAAAAAGACTTTGTTACGTTCAAGTCTGGCCTTATTATTCAGTGCTACAACTTTCACTGCAACAGACCCCAGTGAGCGACAGCCTAAGGTAAGACATCGTAACACAACTACATTATATCAGGGCCACTACCATTCCCATTCTCTACACTGACTCCAATGGGGGCTCTCTGCAGATCTTCCTAGCTTCTATACTGTAAAACAGAGGTGGGGAACCTTTTTGCTGCCGAGGGCCATTTGGATATTTGTAACATCATTCGGGGGCCGTACAAAATTCTTGACTTAAAAATTTGACGGCTATATTTGGTCAGACATATAAGTGACTTAGGGGTAAGTTACAGAAATTGCACTTCAATTAAAAAACCCCCACAGAGTTGTATTTTTGCAGCCATTTTGACCACATATAGCCGTCTAATATCTATAAAGTTGAAAATGTTATATATTTAGTTATTTATTTGGCAGTAATGGCAGCCAAGCTAAACTCAGGGGAGTCCAGAGAGGGGTTCACCCAGCTTTCACTCTCCCTGCCACTGTCCCTACCTTTGCCCCTTTCTCAGTCTCAGATCTGCCCCCACCTCTATCAGCCTCAAATCAGACCCTCATCAGACCCTCCCCAGCCTCAGATCAGACCACCAATATGCCCTCAGCCTCAAATCAGACCCCCAATATGCCCCCCAGCCTCAGATCAGGCCCCCAATATGCCCCCAGCCTAAGATGAAACCCCCAATATGCCCCCAGCTGAAAATCAGACCCCTAAAAGCCCCCCCAGCCGCAGATCAGCCCCCCACCTCAGATGAGCCCCAATCAGACCTTAGATCAGACTTTTAAAATAAATAATAAAATAAACTCACCTCTCCAGCTCCGGACGGCGCTACCTCTTGGCAGGTTCACATACCCTCCCTGGTCTTCTTCCTGCCGCGCTGTACTGTGACCCACGTGCACTACGTCCTGACACTGTAAGTGTCAGGACACAGCGCGGGGGGGAGAAGACCAGGGAAGGTGAGAATAGCCAGTGCAGCGCTGTTCTCTCCTTCTCATGCATCCCGCATGCTAATGACCGCTTCCATAATGGAAGCAGCCATTAGCATTTTCTGGCAGGGGGCCGGGGGCCACATGAAATGGTCCAGCCCGCGGGCTGGAAGTTCCCCACCCCTGCTGTAAAACATCTGCTGGGCATGTGGAGATGCCAGATGTGGCCCACAAAGACCAGACAGTCTACCACAGTGTAAGCTGCAATTGAGTGTGTCGCACAGAGAGATGTTATGACTACTGATGGAGTGCAAAGTGTGCACAGTGAGTTTTGAGGAAAGGCATACCACAATCTGGGAGCACCTGTACACAGTGAATGAGTGTTGCAAGGAGAGAGATAGCTACCTGAAGAAAGTGCCAGTACATATTGTGCGGTACTGTGCGATGTGGAAAAAAGGCCATCGTGATAACTGCAGATACAGTCATCTTCATTGCTTCTGTTATGGATATGAAGACTGAAGATGTGAAGCCATTACAAGATGGCGCCGGCTCAGGGACCACTCCTGCTCTTATCTGTAGTTTACATTCTTTAGCTAGACTAGATGCGCAGAAGTGAAACTTTATTTTGCATTACTAACCAATAAAATATATCCTAACCCTCAGGAGAGGATTCACTCCTCCCTGGGGTATATAACCCTTGTACACTCCTCTAATAAACAAGAACCTCTTTGACCCTACAAGGTGTCAGTGTTGTTTCTTCCATGCATGTAAAATCCTAGGATTACTTTAATTTGGAGCAGAGAAACAAACTTTGTGGCTCCCTTTGAGAGCCATCCTTATCAGTTGGCGTCCCTTGGGTGGGCTCGAGAGAATGTAGCTTCGTAGCCGAAGGAACAGACTCCTACGTGTGGTGCACGGTCGCTTGAGGGAGGGGTACTGCAGACCCACAGATCAGGTGAGAAAATCTGTCATCTTACCTACCTCTTGTCGAGCCTGCACTGCATTGTGGTAGTCATTTCTGCTATATAGAAGTTACCAGCAGCAGCTTTGGCTGAAGTTGAAACCTCGAGCTCAAAGAACCCAAAACAAGGGTTTGTTTCTACTGTGGTTTGTGTTTCATGTGGTTTGTGTACTGAAAGGGGAGAGGAACACTGAGAGTGAGAAACTGACCAAGGATCGGACAGGGGGATCGCATAATCTCTGTGTACGCTTCTCGAGAGAGAGTGTGGGACAGAGGGAGCGATCCACTCGTAGGGAGGTGTTTTTATCCCGTGCTAGGTAGTCACGGGGTGGTATCCTGACCGGGTCGTCCGGAGTAATTGATTTTTCTTCTAGATATGACGTGACCGGTCAGATGGGTTTCCTGCGCTTGGGTCCTCTGGATCTTTATCTGGAAGAGACGTGACCAAGCCAGAAGTGATTTGCTGCATTAGTAGTGTACTGTGAAGTACAGGGCAGTGTAATCAATCAGCCTCATAGCTAGTGTGCAGTCCGTGCGGTCAGAAGAATTGAGTCTGATTGAGACTAACCCCTCCCCTTGTCAGGCGTGCAGTTTGTCTGTGTCTTGTCTGCCCGACTCCGTTCTGAAAAGTTGAAACATGGGTGGTAACTTGGTGTAATTGTTACCCAGAAAGCAAACGGCTTCGGAGGTGGCGGCTCAAGGAAAATAAGTTGACTTGATATGTCTGTGTGGACCAGAAATCTGACCTTGTGTGTTGCCAGAGAATCGACTAGTAGATGAAGGTCACACAGCCAAGTTTACTGTGAGCAATATCTGCTCAACTGTGAGGATGAGGCCAAATTAAGGGTTAAGTTGAGAATAGAAGAAATCATCACTCACAGGGGAGTTTGCTGTGGCATTAGGCCAAAAAGGAGTGAACACCGGCCTTGAATTTACAGCATTATATTTTGTTATAAAAAACAATGCGAGCATCAGCGGAAAATTATTAAATATAAGAAATTAGTCTGGGCAGAAATGTATAATGAAAAGACAAATGATTACTTTTACATGCCGTCAGCACGGCCCCTAAGATGTTACAGGAGGACCCAACCGCGCTCCCGCAGACACATCCCCCGCCATTTCACTAGCCCCCCTCAGTCTCCCTCTTCAGAGGGGTGGACCTGTGAAGTACGTCAGTGCCAAAACCACGCCCGTGGCTCACCTCTTTGTATCCAGTTATCACACAAGACGGCACGCCCTACGTCCCAATGTCCATTCTGGCAGCCATCTTAACTTAGGGAACTTCCCTTCCTGGTGGCCATCTTAACTGAGGGAACGTCAGTCCCCGCCCAGTGGCCATCTTAGTTACTGGTATTCTCCGTGACATGGCTACAAGTGGGAAGCCAAGCACATAGATGCAAGTAGAACCACAACGAGTATTTGACTTAGTAAATGAAGGATACACACATACCTATAATAAGTTAATATTGTTTAACTAGATGAAATGACTTAACCTCTATGTTTTTTCTGTTACTAGGATTAAGTCAGCATTTGGAGGCAACTTCATCTCGATTCCTAACAGGTTGTTGTGATGGTGCAGGTGTTCAGGACTCCAGGTCAAGGGGAACCGGGTGAAGATGTTAGGTTAGGTCCTGCATTTGATACAAAGTCAAGTGAAGTACTTGGTCCTGAGTGTCCTACCCATGCTAGAATCACAAAAGGAAGGGATTGTGATGGAAATGGTCTCACCTGTGGTAAACTGTAGCTTGACATAAGAGGTCACACAAGTAGTAAGGGAGAAAGAATGTAGACAGGCAGTAAAGAACATCAGCAAGCAAATGGAAGCTGTAGAGATGCACCCCGATGGTAAACTGAACCCAGAGTAGTGAGGAAAAAAGCATGTAAGAAAAATAAAGGGTGCCTGAAAGATAACGAGCTCACAGGAGTCTGATTGTGAGTATCTTACGGAAAGTGTATAGAGGAGGTGTAGAGAGACAGAGAAAGTGTCAAGTATTATTATGAATGTTATCATGGTAATTTTAAACCACCTCCCAAACGGAGAAAGGAAAAACGAAGTCTTCCACCTTGTAATGGTCCTGGGTAATGGACCTGCAGCATCTGCAGCATCTGAACCCAGATTGGAGAGAGTTATGCTGTATGTGGTACTCCTCGACCACGCCACATAGATTCTATTCTGTGTTAACTGAGCCCAGATCACTGTCCCCACAAACACCCATGTTCTTAGAGATGACACAAAGACAGATGAGAAAGAAAAAAAAAGGGTAGACCAGTATTAGGAAACGAGCAATCCAGTATTGGCTGTGCCCTCAAACATTTTAGCAGATTAAAGTCCAGCTCCAATGATATCCCTCGCTCTGGGTGATAAAGAAGAAGTCCTGTTTTTGATTGATACTGGAGCAGCCAAGATAGTTGTGCACAGCAAACATGTCCTCCCCTGACTTAATCTCCATGGTCACCAGTCCTGGAATAGGAGTGGATGGGAAAGTAGTACACTCCCTTTTAACAGAACCCATCCATGTTAGATTTGCCCTTAACCAAGAAGTGCTTGCCCAGTTGCTGGTCAGTGATACTGTCCCCTGTTGCCTCCTGGGTAGAGACTTGCTTGCAGCATCTCATACCAGGAGGATGGCACTGTGAAACTAACAGGTGCCTTTTTAATGACCAAGAACTTTGTTAGCAGTTAGTGATAAAACTCCCTGGTCCATGTTTATGTCAGTACTCCCAGAAGATGAGAAGGAAGCCCTGCTTGCAGTATCCCTTGAGTATGGCACCGTCGGATGCCATATTTCAAACATTCCGAGACTTTATGAAAAAGATTGTATCCCCTTCTACCACTCTTTTGTACCCTGAGAAAAAAGGAAAGTAAGAAGGGCAAAACCAACCCAGTACCAGGTGCCTACGTGCTGTCAATGAAGCCACAGTTTTTAATAGCCCCATTGTGTCCAATTCACACACCTTGTTGACTCAGGTTCCCACTACCTCTACCCACTACACAGTAATTAATTTGGCTGATGTTTTCTCTTCCGTACCACTACATCCAGACAGTTGGTATTTGTTTGCCTTCAAGCAAGAGGGTAAAAAGGTATACTTGGGTGATACTGCCACAGGGAGCCCAGAACTCACCCAGTATGTATACTATAGCCATGTCGCCATAACTGCAAGGTGTCAAATACAAAACTTCAGTTTTGCTGCATTCCTTCCTGGGGTGATATATCTCACCCCTGAATGAAAGAAGTCTGTGGAGGACACCCCTTTGTCCAGAAACATGAATGCACTGTGGACATTTTTTGGGCCTTGTTTCTTATTGCAGACCTTGGACATGCACGTTTGGTGCCGTTTTTTATGATTGTTTGTCCTCTAGCCCCTTCCACTTTAGAGAAGAGGTAGTAGATGGATGCCTTTCATGTTCAAAGACTGGTAATTTGGTACTCCCCCGCACTGGGTCTATCAAATTATTACATTTAGATTGTATTCTATAGAAGCGAATGGCCCTGCCTCAGTTGTCCTCACTTAACTGCTCCTCATGATATTACATTTATCCTCACATAGGTATAACCCAAAAATCTTTTTAATGCCCGCCTTTTGAGAATGCAGTGTTCCATTTTGTTGCCTGACAATGTTAGTATCCAAAGGTGTAATACTTTGAATCCAGCCACCCTGTTGCCTCTGGAGCAAGGGGGGAGGAAAGAGTTAAGGCACCTCATGACTGTTGGCAGATGATGTCACAAGAGACAGTGGGATATGGTAAGTCAGCCATTAGATTAGATAATCTCTTTGTGGATGGATCGAGGTATGGCCAGGACGGCAGGTGCTACACAGGTTGGGCAGTGGTTACTAAATATGACACTAAAAATGCAGAGTCCTTACCACCACATGTCTGCCCAAGAAGAGAGTCCAGAGACTCTGGAGATGGTTTGCAGAGATGCAGAGGGAAAAACAGCCAACATTTACACTGATTCCATGTATGCCTTTGAGCCCATGGCTATGGGCCCATTTGGAAAGCCAGAGATTCAACCCCTTCACGTAAATCCATCAAAAATTAGGAAGTGGTGAGGTCTCTGATGGAACCCCTCATGTTGCCAACTTGAGTGGCGGTGATAAGAACGAAAGGCCACTGTGAAACAGACATAGAGGAGGCGAAGGGAAAGCCAAGGCAGATCAGGTGGCAAAAATGGCTGCCAAATTGCCTAGGCAGACCCCTGCCTTAGTGGCCACAGCTCAGGTCCCTGAAATAACTCCTCCTGTCTCCCTGAAAGTTCTTAAGACCTTACAGAACCAGGCGGGGAAGGAGGAAAGGGACCAGTGGGTGTCAAAAGGGGGGACTGCAAAGGAAAGACTAATACAGTTTCAAGGAAAACTCTGCCTTCCCAGGTCCCCCTAACCCACAATGGCACAGGCAACCCATGGAGTGACGCACCAGTCAAAAACTGCTGTGTGATTTAGTACATAGCACATGGTACGCTCCAGGGTTCAGCACTGTAGAAGCCAGATATACTCAAAGATGTATGATTTGTGCCCCGAACAAACGTGGGTCAGATGGTTACAGTACTTCAGAAACACACGCACCTCGTCACTTGTATCCGTCTCAACGCTTGCAGACTACATTCAGCTACCCAAGGTGGGTGTGTATAAGTATGTATTGGGGTGTGATTACTTGTTTTTAGGATGGCTAGAAGTATACCTGGTAGCTAAGGTCACAGCCTAGACCACAGCAAAGAAGATTATGGCCGAAGTTGTATGCAGGTACAAGGTACCAGAGGCCATTGAAGGTGACACAGGTGAAGTGATGCAAAAGGTGACTAAGATTTAGGTGTATAACAAGCCTAAAGTGCTTCGTACCATCCACAAAGCAGCAGTAGGAAAGAACTGAATGGGACACTAAAGTAAAAGACTCAAAAAGCCATGGCACAGACTGATAAGCCATGGACAGAGTGCCTGCTGTTAGCCCTCTTTCCAGTAAGGTATACCCTTAACCATAAGACAGGCTTTAGTCCCTTTGAGGTCCTTTTTGGGGTCAGCCCCTAGGACAGGATTGTATTTCCCACAGCAGCTCCAGATGCAACGTGGTTGTCTGACAGATTGTGCGATCAGTTTGTACAAGCGTTTGACGGAAACACATTCTCGAGTTTCTGTTTCACTTTCAGATCTTGATAAATTACCAGGGACCCACCCACCTGTGCCTGGAGATTGGGGGTTAGAAAGGACACAGTAAAACAGTCCTTAAACCCTGGTTTGATGTCCATTACAAGTGATGTTAACTCCAAGCACATCAGTGAAGCTCAAAGGAAAACCAGCTGAGAGCTTGTACACATATATATACATAGATGTGATAGGAGTCCCAAGGGGGATCCCCAATGAGTTCAAAGCAAGAGATTAGGTGGCAGTGGGATTCGAGTCGCTTATTCCCACTATCAACATTAACAAAAATGTGGATTGGATTAATTACATCTATTATAATCAGCAGAGATTTGTGAACTACTCCAGAGATGCCCTGAAAGGGATTGTGGAACAGTTGGGTCCCACGAGTATCATGGCATTCCAGAACAGAATGACATTGGACATGCTCCTGGCAGAGAAAGGTGGCATATGTAAGATGATAGGAGATACCTGTTGTACTCTTATTCCAGATAACCTGGGACCAGATAGCCAAGTGATGAATGCCCTGAAGGAACTCACATCTTTATCTGAGGAGTTGAAAAGGAACTCAGGCATTAGTGATCCATGGGATGCCTGGTTTGACTGACTGAAAGACTGGAGAAAATCTCTTGCTCAGTTAGGAGTTGTCGTCTTGCTAAATCTTAATAATGCTTGCTCTAACTGTTTGTTGTGTGATCCCTTGTGCCATGAAACTGTTGGCAAAAGCAGTGGAGAATTCCATCCCTGAGATGATCATGACTGAACCATATGATGACATCAGGAAGGAGATTCATGTGCCCTTGGATGACATCAGCCCTCCCTCAACTACAGTTCTGTGAGGCAGAAGTGAAGATTCCTTGGGACCCTGTGTTTCAACGGTTGATAAGCCTGACAACTAACCTTAAAGCCAATATGTCTAACTTTAGCACATATTCACATAATCCGCACTTAGCTTTAACACATATTTACACATTCTTTGCTTAAAATTAGCTTAGTGTGAGTGGTCCTGTGCGCCCGGAGGATTCCTCAACCAGAGCGGATGAAGAAGACCACCAGATGGATGTCAAAGAAGAAGTTCCCCACGCAGTTCCAGTGAAGCCTTTGTTAAGGTCAGAGTTAGAATCTGACTTCCCATTGTGCAAGTCCACTAAGAGGGAGTCTATCTATTAGGGATAGATTGTCTCCTAACTGGTGAAAAGGACGCAGGCACAATGGGACAGATTGTTAGGTCCATCTAGATCAGGGACAGACAACACCGTGCTTGAAATGGCTTCAAAGGGGGGACTGTTATGGATATGAAGACTGAAGATGTGAAGCCATTACAAGATGGCGCCGGCTCCGGGACCACTCCTGCTCTTATCTGTAGTTTACATTCTTTAGCTAGACTAGATGCGCAGAAGTGAAACTTTATTTTGAATTACTAACCAATAAAATATATCCTAACCCTCAGGAGAGGAATTCACTCCTCCCTGGGGTATATAACCCTTGTACACTCCTCTAATAAACAAGAACCTCTTTGACCCTACAAGGTGTCAGTGTTGTTTCTTCCATGCATGTAAAATCCTAGGATTACTTTAATTTGGAGCAGAGAAACAAACTTTAAGGCTCCCTTTGAGAGCCATCCTTATCACTTCTACTCTGAGGAAACCAGAGCCAAAGTGTTGACACCCAGGAAGCTGGGAGCAAAACAATTCATATGGAGAGTAAGTTGACATTTAAAGAAAGTGTATCAGTTAAACCTTGAGCTGTGCCCTCACTGAGAGACTGCTGTAACTGCAATACCCCAGATAGAGTATTTACCAATTGTTTGGTTTATAATGCTACTGTCATGTTTTACTTATGTCTTGTGCTGTTACACCAGCAGACGGAGTATGAGTGGCACTGAGAACGGAGCTAACCACTCCATCCCCCCCTTTTTGATAGGAGTGGGCTGGTCCTACTTCCTGTAAGGAGGCAGAGGTAGTTAGGTTAGTGTAGTTTCAGGGAGCACATTCCATCAGCTCCTGTTCCTCAAGGCCTTAGGAGAAGAAATCAGTCTCTACTGTGAGGAAAACTGCTCCGGAGGAACAAAAAGGTCCAAGAGCTGCTGAAACCCATCTGGGTTCCAGACAGCAGAGTTACCAGCTACAATCAGCTTTTTAGACACTTCTGCAAGTTGGGGGATAGTGAGTTATGACACCCATCACCATAACCCAACCCTTTGCGATTGGAGGGGACAAGGTAAAACTCCCATCATCCCAGGGCTGGTTAGGCAAATCTGAAAGCCTGCATTATGTAGTGGACACCTCAGTCTTAGGTGGATAGGGGATAACTGGATATAACGTAAGTACACTTTAAAGGGGTTTCCCAGGCTTTTATATTGATGACCTATCCTCAGTGAGGTTCATCAATATCAGATTGGCAGGGGTCCGACACCCAGCACCCTCACGATCAGCTGTATGAGGAGAAATTACACGCCATGCACACATGCCCTCTCCTGTCTCTCTTCCTGCTCGCCGCTACTGTGTCTATGGCAAGCATTAAGAGAGACAGGAGATGGCACGCGCATACCTTCTCCTCATACAGCTGACCACTGGGGGTGCCGATTGTAAGACGCCCGCAGATCTGATATTGATGACCTATACTGAGGATAGGTCATCAATATTAAAAGCCTTGAGAGCCTCTTTAACTCCCCTTAATCCTTGGGTGATAAATCATACTTTTTGAATTTTTTTATTCTTTATATAAGAAAAATGAGAATATTTATATGGTACTGTACACTTTAATTCATTCATTCAAGGAAAAAAATCAGTCTGCTTACTATACATTATGCTGGAACACCTGCACACACCTATAAATAAGTATATGTAAATTGAATTTTGATAAAGATTGATAGACTGAAAAGTGCTGTGGGAAATAACTCCCAGATCTGGGGTACCTGGGGACCTATATATTAATGTACACCTTCCTTATTAATTTTTTTGTACATAACAGTGGACCGACGGTAGAATGTAGCAAATCCCTATGTATCACACCAAACTGCTAACGCAAGATCACGTGCTACTTAATTAAAGGCCAGCCTGCTTTTATTCATACAAGGGGCACTTGTTAGGTCCCTCATGTCACAGTCATTTTCACAGCTGTTTGTTTGACAACAGAAAATAGGTCAGAGCAAATTATTATAGATAGTATGTTTATCAGGTAGAGCGAAGAATCAGGACATTAAAGACTCATTGTCATAGACTGGCACGTTATTATGTTATTCCATGATCTACTCGTCATGCATATGTCAAACTCTACAATGCCCATACTGCTGCTATTAAATTGACACAATCATGAGACCTTTTAGGAAAGAGATTTGATTCTGATCTACATACCTCTGCATTGACTTACCCTGAAATTAGGTCCAAAACTGTAAATGGTTTGTTGGAGTGATAAGAGACAAGCGATGACTGATAACTTCAATGTAATACAATTACAATGTAAAAGTCTGAAATCGCTTTATATAAAAGACCTTTTTGTACACATCTTTATTATTATCTTTATGAATATGTACTGTAAGATGAGCAAATGTCTTTAAATTAGTTTCATTACGATTCAACAAAGAAATTGTATTTAGGTACGAATTGATTCTATCTGAATCAGGGAGAAAGGGAGTGCAGGAAGAATTGCCTTTGGCTACTTTCACACTAACATTTCTATTTTCCAGTATCGAGATCCGTCATAGGGGCTGAATACCGGGAAAAAAACGCTTCATTTTTGTCCCCATTCATTGACAGTGGGGACAAAACATAACTGAACAGAATGGAAAGCTCCAAAATGCATTCGGTTCCATTTGGTTGAGTTCCTATACCGGACAAAATGCATTCGGTTCCATCTGGTTGAGTTCCCATACCGGACAACAAACCACAGCAAGCTGCAGTTTTCTTTCCGTTATGGGATGCAGAGCAAGACGTCCGTCATGACCCACAATGCAAGTCAATGGGGATGGATCCGTTTAATTCTGACACAATCAAAAACGGATCTGTCCCCCATTGACTTTCAATAGAGTTCATGACGGATCCGTTCATAACAGATGCAGATGGTTGTATTATCAGTAACGGAAGGGTTTTTGCTGAGCCCTGCCATATCCAGCAAAAACACTAGTGTTAAAGTAGTCTTAGGGGTTGTTCACATATCAGTTATTTGATCAGTTATTTCCATCAGTTATTGTGAGCCAAAACCAAGAGTGGAGCCTCCACAGAAATCAGGTATAATGAAAAGATCTGCACCTGTTCTGTGTTTTTTGACCCACAACTGGTTTTGGCTCACAATAACTGATGGAAATAACTGATCAAAAAACTGACGTGTGAACAAGCCCTTAGTTGAGAGGCCTTGGTCAGGATCCAGGGTTATTATTCCTCCTTATGGAGATAGCACCTAGTAAATGTAAGGAGTCTAATAAGTCAGGCAATGCTCCTCAGGTTTTTTGGGGAAAAACATGCAAATTAACTTTCCTTCCAAACGTAAAAGAAAGCTAAGGATGCCTTAACAAGTGGCGGAAAATACACAGGTGTGGATTTTTACAAAGGTGCTGAATTTGTTGCTGCTTTTTACACTCAGATTATGCAGATTTCTGTGCAGACTTTATTTCTCATTGAAATGAATAGAAACAGTCAGCTTTAGAAAATCTGAAACAAATCACTATTTACACTGTGAAATATTAATTTCAAAGTGGAAGGCAACAGAGTTTGACAATTTTCAGCCCCATAGGATAACATGGGGGAATGTTGTAGATTTTTTGGTGGAATTTTCCGCCTTTTGTAAAGGCAGAGTGCTGAGTAGGAACTCTAATTTGCATATATTTTCCCAGAAACCAAGAGGATCATTGCCTGGCCTATAGCACTCCTAATGCCTACTAGGTTCTCTTCATAAGGAAAAATACTACTCCCTAGATGCTGATCAAGGCCTTTCATCTAACTAAGCCAGTACTCTCTGCTCTGTACTGATGAGGGGCAATCAACCCAGAACAGCTGCATATGAGATCCAGAGATTTTACTCCCTGTAACTAAACAGCCATAACTTTATTTTTTATTTTTCTGTTCACATAGCCGTATGAGAATTTAATTTTTGCAGGACAAGTTCTACTCGTTAATGCTACCATTTACTATTGCATACTATGTAGTGGGAAGCTGGAACAATTTCCAAATGGGGTGGAATTGAAGAAAAAATGTAATTCACAGTTTCTATGGGTTTTGTTTTTACAGCGTTGTCTATGCAGTAAAAATGACCTGTCACCTTCATTCTCTGGGTCAGTATGATTACACCCATAACACATTTATATAGTTTTTATACTGAAAAAAATAAAAACTTTGGAAAAAATGTTTCTTTTCATCACCATATTCTGACCCCTATAACTTTTTTATATTTATGTCGACTGATCTTTATGAGGGTTCATTTTTTACAGGACAATCTGTCCTTTTTATTGATACCATTTTGGAATATGTATGACTTTTTAAACACTGTGAAGTGACGAAAAAATAGTAAAATTGGCCATTTTGATTTTTTTTTCTGTTACATTATTCACAGGGAATTATATTTTATATTAATAATATGAGCGTTCTTAGATATGGAGATGCCCATTATGTTTATTTTTTTTTACCCTAGATGGCTATAACAAGCAATAATTAGATTGCAACTTGTATTTTGTAATGGATATCTATCAATTACAGTATACAGGATTCACTATAATCTAATGCAGTGCTGCCACCTGCAGGCCAGCATTGGAATATACTAGTAATCAGCCTGGAAGCCATTGCTTCCAGCTTTAGCGCTTTTGAATGCCTTGGTCAGATATGACCACGGCATCCAAGGGTTTATATGTCTATAATCGGCATGATCACTGATGGCAGACATTAGCCCGGGCCTCTGCTGCTTAAAACAGAAACCCACTGGTTTTGCCGTCTGCTACACTCGTGAGCTGGCGCCATCTTTAAAGACAGGACTCTCGCCTTACATATATATAATTGGTATATTTCCTATATTTCGCTTATAAGATTCTGTATACCGTATATAGATAGAGGGCACACCAAATATAATAAAGAGTGCAAGCTACACTCTGAAGAAATGTCACTAATAAATAGTAGAAAAAGACATAAACCATATACAACCAGCTGCACATCTGAATAAAATTATAATTTATTTAGCAACCCAGACAAAAAGACTTAAAAATATTGTATACAATATAAATCCTGTGTTGGGACACAAATATGTCCCAATCACATACCCAAGATACCAATTAGAGAGTAAATGCATATAGAGACCACCAAATTAGTAGAACAATACATAATGAATATGCCATCAAAGAATTTCTGCAATGTAAATACTCATCTAATATAGGTGCAGATCAACATGGTATCTGGGTCTAGCGCCCCACGCGTATCGCCGGGTAAACCAGCTTCCTCAGAGGTAATTTTACCTGAGGAAGCTGGTTTACCCGGCGATACATATTTAATAAAGATCAATTGAAAAAAAGATTTTTAGCTCAAAATGAGTACAATGCAATAATTAAGAAAAAAAATGCCCTCAAAGGTGCGCAGAGGCCTTTAAGTCATGCCTGGCTTTAAAATGTTTGTCAGCTCTTAAAAATATAGCTTTTTTATTCTGCAACATACTTTCACTTACAACACCCTCATGGTCCTCAATAGATTGTAATCAGCTGTGATACTCTGGTCCAGATTACAGATTGATTGATCTGTCCAGATTGATTATGTCCTGCATTGCTCCTACACTCATGGTTGTCTCCAAAAACAATCAGAATATAAAATGTTAGATACAACTAGTCACCAGACTAAGCCACTGTCAGAACCACCAAGACAGTTTAAGGCTATGCTCCTACTAGGTGGGTCCACTGCATATGTAATACCCCAGATGGGGTATCTGCAAATAGTTTAGTTTGTAATATTATTATTATTATTATTACTACATGTATGCACTGTAAACCAGTAGATGGGGGGGGGCGTGGCCTAGCACCCGATGGCAGCAGACGTGTGACCTGAGAGCTCTGCATCAGTGCCGCTATAACCGGACCCTCCGAGCCTCACCAGCTTCCCCACAATGGGAAAAAAAGTGCCCAGAAAGCCCCCCCCGGGCCCCCAGCACCAGATTGATCCCCCACAACGCGGCACCCTGGAGGACTTTGTCACGCGGCCTACCCGCGCCGCTCCCACGCCGCCGCCATCTTCCTTGCCGCTGCCCTTCCTCACCACCAGCGTTGCAGCGGGAAGATGAGAGAGCCCAGCAGCGGACCCCAGCGCTTACCAGCTTGTGCGCTGGACCGGCTCCAGTGCCGCCTCCGTACCCGCTGAACTCCAGAGGTGATCTAGACCTGAGGCCTGCACCTGCTGTGCAGGGAAGAGACGGAGGATACCAGGGGCCCCCAGTCCTGAATCGGGCCTTGTGCATGGAGCAGCAGGGGGGCCACGTTGGACAGGTCAGTGCTGGGGGTCATGGACTCAATCCGGCTGTCGTACCCTTCTATCCAGCCACTCCTTGCTGTACTTCAGGGTGCCCCCCGGCTTCTCTGCGGAGGTCTCCCCCTCTCCCGCCATCCCTGTACTCTGGCACCTCTGATGAGGATATTGGAGCAACCCCCTCTATGGCTCGATACGCAGCCCCCACACCTGAGTGCTCACCCGTCCGGGAATCCGCCTCTGAACCTGGGTCCCCGGATAGGCCGTCTCCGCCATCAGATTGGGCTTCCGTTTTCTCTCAATTGCCTACTAAACAGGACTTCCAGAACTTGGTGTCTGAAGTCACCGCCACATGCCGCTCTGAAATATCTGCCATGCGGCGAGATCTTCTCTCTATAACACAACATACAGAGACGCTGGAAAAAGATCATGCCTTAACGCGAGCCTGTGGTCTCTCGCCTCCATACCTCAGTCTCCACTCATGGCCACAGAGTTACGGGAAATGCAGCGTCATCTGGAAGATCTGGATAACCGTGGCCACCGGAACAATATTAGAATCCGTGGGCTACCAGAATCTCAAGGGGAGGAGAACCTGCAGGAGATCCCTTGATGCTCTATTTAATCAAATCATGGGAGACCCCCCTTCTCTCACTACCAAAGCTGGACAGAGTCCACAGAGCACTCAGGCCTGCCAACTCCTCCAATCAACCTAGGGATGTCATTTTGCTACGTCCACGATTTCCTCAGGAAGGAGGCCATTATGACAAAAGTGAGGCAAATTCGCACTCTAGACTTCAAGGGGACCCAGGTACAACTATATCAGGACTTATCCTGGATTACACTACAGAAGCGTAGACATCTGCGCCCTATCCTGGACTCCCTCAAAACTCAACGCATCCCTTATCGTTGGGGTTTCCCCGTTTGCCTTGATTGTCCGGAAAAACGGACGGCTTATTTACCTCCGCTCTCCCGCTGATCTGGATTTCTTTTGCACAACTCTGGACATTCCAATACCTGAGCTTCCAGACTGGGAGATCCCAACTACCTCTGTTCCTCTTCCGCTACCCTGGCAGACTCCGGGAATCGCCAAGCGCCGCCGTCTACCGTCGCCTAAGATTCACCCTGACGTCCTGGTGATCCACCTTCTCGACTACATGGAAAGAGAGATGTAGCTGGCGATCCAAGTTCCTCTCATTGAACTTTTGCTTAAATACCTGAGTACCTCTTTGGTGGCTTCCCTGGGGACTTATAGTATTTTTTGCCCGCTCGGGGCTACAGTTAATACAGTTACTAGTCTTTTTTTTGCACTGATGCCTTATACCTCTCTGTTGATGTTTTATTCTCACGTTTCTGTCAGTTGGTTACAGCTAGACCTTTTTTGACCCCCTCTGGGACGGGACGTTCTCGGACCTCATCCTTTTCCTTTTTGAGGCCCAGTTAATCCACCCTGTGGGCTTTGGCCTGCTAGGGTCAGTCCCTATAATAGACCTTCTGGTCTGTTATAATTTTAGTTTTGTTTTTTTTTTTTTTTTTTTAACTTTATTAGTCCTTTCTTCATTCTCAATTTTATCGTTCTTTGCTGTATTTTGTAGTGTCTGTGTCTACCCTAATTTTCCCTTTTGTCTCTTTTCCCACTCCTATTTTAGTCTCCTCTGGTGGACCCTCTGAGCGGGAGTTGCTTGGACTATATCTGCCTGGCTGACTCATATCCTAGATCCTACTCCACTTTTGGCGCCTTGGGCGGTGAGCTAAGTTCCACTCATACGCTCACACACACCCTCCACCTCACCCATGGCTAAAATAGTCACTTTAAATGTTAAGGGGCTGGGCACCAATGCAAAGCGGCGACTAGCTCTTCGAGAGTTGCGCAGTCTGCATGCAGACGTGGCGTTTCTTCAGGAGACCCACTTCGACCAGACGGGGACCTTCAAATTTGCACGGCATTATTATCCCCATGCTTACATGGCCAATCATAACCGTCGTCAAGCAGGGGTTGCCATTCTACTTTCGTCATCCTGCCCCATTTCCATCTCTAACTCACATGTGGACCCGAAGGGCCGCTACATAATATTAGAAGGTACCTACCAAAAACGCCCTATCATTCTTTGCAATGTTTATGTTCCTAACACCTCCCAGCCCTCTTTTATTCGCAAAGTGTTTAATAAGCTTTATGAGCTACCGCCTGCAGCGTGGATTGTGGGGGGTGACTTTAACATGGTCTTCTCAGAGACGGCAGACAGACTATCACTCTCCCCACTTGCTCCATCCTCCTCATAGGCCCGTCTTGCGAGAGATTTTCGTTGTGCAGTCCGCAACTCTGCCCTCTATGATTTGTGGCGGGTGGACAACCCCACGAGTCGGATGTTTACCTTCTACTCTCCCCCCCACAAATTGCACACTAGACTAGATTATTTTTTTGGCAATGCTCTCACTTTAAAATTACTACGCGAGGTTACTATCGGTCCCATTTCGTGGTCAGACCATGCACCTGTCCTGCTTACCCTCTCCTCCCAACCCCTACCGCCCCGTACCTGTCACTGGCGCCTTAACGACTCTATGTTGAAGTCGCCCTCTACTCGCGACACAGTCAGGGAGTCTATTCAGGAGTACTTTACCTACAATGCGAATTCGGTCCCCTCTTTAGCCATAATATGGGAAGCTCATAAAGCAGTGGTTAGGGGTCACTGTATTGCACTGGCCTCTAGGCTTAAAAAGGACAGACAATCCCGACTGAGGGAGCTTACGGCCCGGATTGACTCATTACAAGCACGCCTACAGGCCACGCCCACTCTTTCCCTCCTGAGGGACTTGGTAGCGGCTCGTGCCCAGCTTAAAGATATGGCATTACATAATGTCGAACGCATGCTCCTTTATTCCCGGCAGCGTTTCTACGAAAGGGGTAATAAAGCCCATACCATTTTGGCCAGACAGCTTAGGGACTCTGCTGCCAAGCGTTCTCCCCAAGGAGTGAAGGACTTGAATGGCTCGCTTCAGTACCATCCTACCGCCATGGCGCGCTGCTTTAGGGATTACTATGCCTGCTTATACAATTTAAATCATGATAACACCTCACCCTCTGCATTGGGCCGCATTCGGGAATACCTAAATGCCTGTCATCTACCCAAATTATCGACAGACGCTCTTATGATGTTAAACTCGCCCATATTGGCTGATGAGCTTGTTGATGTGATTAAAACCCTTCCCACGGGCAAATCTCCTGGCCCGGACGGGTTTACGGATCTATACTATAAAACCTTCCGGACTGAACTTTCCCCTCACTTGCTGTCCCTCTATAACTCGTTCCTTCAGGGCTCACCAATCCCATCCTTGATGCTGTCCTCTCACATAGTTGTTATTCCCAAGCCAGGTAAAGACCCCCATGAGTGCTCTAGCTACAGACCGATATCACTCCTAAACACAGACTTAAAAATTTTTACACGTATCCTTGCGGCTCGCTTGAATGCTTGGCTTCCCACATTAATTCATAAGGATCAAGTGGGGTTTATCCCGCACCGACAAGGAGGAGACAACACCCGGAGGGTCATTAATTTGATTGACTCAGCCACCCGTACTAATACCCAGGCAGTGGTTCTAAGCCTGGATGCTGAAAAGGCCTTTGACCGCATCGACTGGTCGTTCTTGTTTGAGACTCTTCGGGTGTTTGGCATCTCCGGCCCTTACCTCCAGGCCATACTTAGCCTTTACTCTACCCCCTCGGCAATCGTTAAGTTCCCTTCCTGCTCCTCGTCGTCCTTTACCATCACTAACGGCACGCGCCAAGGTTGCCCACTCTCACCTTTGATATTTGCGTTATGCATAGAGCCCCTGGCTGCACACATACGCCTCAACCCTGACATACAGGGACTTAAGGTCCGTGACAAGGAGTTCAAAATATCTTTATATGCAGACGATGTTCTCCTTACCCTGACTAGCCCCCCATATCACCCTGCCAAATTTGCACGCTTCGCTTACACACTACGGGACTCTCTCGGGGTATAAAATTAATACTTCTAAGACTGAAGCATTACCCATACTCATACCAACGGCTGAACTTCAGAGACTACAGAGCAATTATCCATATCGATGGTCAGGAGACGCCATAAAATACTTGGGAGTTCACATTACTTCTACCTACTCTGCTTTATACTCCAAAAATTCCCCCCCCCCCTTTTTAGAGAGCTCAAATCCCTTTTACATAAATGGAAACCTATGTTCCTGTCATTATTAGGTCGGATAGCGGCGGTCAAAATGACACTGCTCCCTAAACTACTGTACTATTTTGAAACGCTCCCCAGTCCGCATCCCCCTGTCAGAGCTTAAGTCATTACAGCGAGCTATCTTTGATTTTTATATGGCAGGGCAAACGACACCGCATCCCCCGCTCGGTTATGCTTACTGACGTGGACAGAGGTGGTCTCTCGGTCCCCAATGTAGTACACTACTACTGGGCAACGCATTTGAGAGTGATACCCTTTTGGGCTACACAGCTGGCATTTACCAAATGGGTTGAAATTGAAAAATTATGGCTTGCCCCCATACACCCCAACACCCTACTATGGCTCCGGACCCCTATGGTGGACCATCCTCCGCTATTGGGGCCGATGACTTTTACTAAATACATTTGGACCACGTGCTCCCAAAGGTTTACGCTGGCTTCTGAAAAATCATCTATGATCTCCTTCTTATATAACCCGGCAATACCTAGTAGCCTGTCCGCGCCGTTGGTCCGCGTCTGGTCGTCGTTGGGTCTCTTCCATTTGGCGGACATTGTGGATGCCTCTACATTGACCTTCAAATCCTTTTCCCAGTTGCAAGAACAAGTTAATTTACCTCGGGCAGAGTTTTTTCACTACTTGCAGATCCGTCATTATGTGCACACAACTCTTGGGTCCCTCCAAGTTTCTGTGCCCACGCAATTTGAACGCATCTGTCGTTCGGGTACTAGTATGAGAGGTTTGATCTCTGTGATCTATCATCTCCTAACCGCCCCGACAGAGGGATCCTCTCCTCACCACAAGTATATGGATAAATGGGCTACGGACATTGGCTCTCCTCTTTCGCACTCGCCCTGGCAGGTGGTGTGGAGCAGGACCGCAAAATCGTCCATTTGCACTGCTTATAAAGAAACACAATACAAGCTGTTGATGCATTGGTACCACACCCCAGCCCTTTTGCATTCATTGAATCCGGCCATCCCATCAATGTGTTGGAGGTGTCAGGAGGGAGTGGGCTCTCTATTTCATATATTCTGGACTTGTCCATTAGTTGTGCCATTTTGGGAGGAGGTAAGGGATATTGTCCAATCCCCTTTCTCACTGCCAGTGGTACTGGATCCTAAAACTTATTTACTGAATCTTCCCCCTCAACGATTGAACAGGCATTCGTCCAGGCTATTCCTGCTCTTGTGTCTAGCGGCCAAGTCACTAATAGCTAAACAATGGAAGCAAAGAAACCCTCCATCTACAGCCATGTTTCTTGCTAAAGTACGAGATATCAGGTCGCTTGATTATCTTACCGCCTCTCTAAACAACACTGTGGATCAGTTTAATGCCATTTGGCTATCGTGGGATACCCATCCTACCTACTGTTAGACACCGGGGATCCTGTACTCTACTACTCCCCCCCCCCCTTTTTTCAAATTTATTTATTTATTTATTTTTTTTCTCTTCCCTTTTCCACCCTCCTTCCCCACACCCTCGTCTTTGTCCTGTTTTTGTTTTGTGTACTTGATTATGTACCATCTAGGGTTCCGCTCAGAGATTTTCGCCAATCAATTATTTTGCTTTGTAATTACCATGCGGAACACCATCCCGGCTTTGCGCAAAAGAGTTTTCTTCGTTATTGTCTTTTGTATTATAATGAAAAATATGTGTACTTTATTGTACCAATAAAACATACAGTTAAAAAAAAAAAAAAAACAGTAGATGGGGTAATAGTTGGCAATTGAAAATGGGACTTACCATCCGATTTCCTGCCTCTTGGTAGGAGTGGGCTGGTTCAACTTCCTGCCAGGGGAGGGTGCAGGAAGAGAGAGGCAGAGCTAGCTAGGCTAGTGAGGAGATAGGGAGCATGACCATAGGGCCTTAGGACCAGAAATCTGCTTGTCTGTAAGGAACACTGCTCTAGGGAGATAGAAGGGTCCAAGGGCTGCAGAAACCCATCAAAGCTACAGCGTTACAGTCAACAGAGTGACCACCTATGACAACTCTTGCTGCAAGGTGAGGGAGAACACAGTCACCCATCACCTGAAAGCCTCCATTGCACAGTGGACATCTACAGCCACAGGTGCCAGTATAGCTGTAATGAAGTGGAATCGGGAAAGAGCTTTTGTAAACTGAGTTTTTGCCATCAACTGCCATCTAAACAGCCACTATTCCTCATCAACATACCGCAGAAACTGCACCTTGTACGTACCATTGCTGGATGTACCGCAAGTTATCCTTTCCGTTCAGTAAAGAAAGCCATTTGTTGTTTTCTTACATGTGCCTGATTCAATCCACAATTTCACTGCACCCAACCCAAAAAAGCAATGGCCTGAGGAAGTACATTGTGACACAACATCTCATCAAGGACACTACCTCTCTTCCTCTGCACTGGTTCCTCAGGGGCTCGCTGCATATACTGTATACTCCACAGCAGAAAATCCACCGCAGATCTGACAGAAATCTAAAGCATCAAATCAATCCACATTACATGTCAAGTTATATATGTTGATGTTGTTGGACATATTCTCTGGGTTAGATTTGTGAAAATCTTATCTACTACAATCAGTGGTGTAACTAGAACTTAATGGGCCCCACAGAAAATTTTTCAACTCACGTGCAACTCTCACTCCTGTGGCTAGTCAAGATCAAGCTCTCAGACGAGGCCCAGCAGTCGCTCTGTTCGTTTTCTACAGTGTCACTGTATATGATGTCATGTATAATACTGTTGAGGGGGCCCTGACAATAAACTCTTTAAGTCTTCCTCCTGAGGGGGCCCTGTGTGAGTTGGGTCTCAAAGCAGCAGCCTCAGCTGCTTCCCCTATAGCTATGCCCTGACTACGGTGTTGCAGTACAGTGCTGCAATTAGGGTTGCAGCGGTAACCGGTTCCACGGTATACCACGGTAATGAAATGCACGGTTATCAAACCGTGGGCATTTGCTTATTACCGGTAAATGGCGACAAGACTTTTTAGTCTTGTCGCCATTTG
>ONZH01025263.1:0-37984 GCA_900303285.1 Rhinella marina
ATTTTTCACTGGACTGTAGTACATATAACTGAAAGAAAAATACGTATTTTATAGACTGACACTTACTGTACAGCACACTTACATAATTGTTCACTGGCTTGGGTAGTGTATAGATGTGACAGAAAAACGTGATTCCCTAGACTGACACTACTGTTAATAGTAATAGGTAACACATAATTGTTCACTGGACTTGCCAAGGTGTTATAGGAATGAGAGAAAAACGTATACCCTAGACTGGTTGCTACTGTACATACAGTAGTAACTACATAATTGTTCACTGGAGCTGTAGTGTTATAGGAATTACAGATAACATAACGTATCCCGTAGTCTGACGCTACTGTAACAGTACACTACATAATTGTTCACTGGACTGTAGTGTATAGAAATGACAGAAAACGTTATTCCCGTAGACTGACGCACTGTACAGTACACTACATAATTGTTCACTGGACTTAGTGTATAGAATGAGAAAAAATGTAGTCTTTAAATGGCGGCTATTTTATCGCAAACACTACATTTTTCACTGGACTGTAGTACATATAACTGAAAGAAAATATGTATTTTATAGACTGACGCTACTGTACAGCACACTACATAAATTGTTCCTGGATTGTAGTGTATAGAAATGACAGAAAAATGTATTCCCTAGACTGATGCTACTGTACAGTACACTACTTAATTGTTCACTGGACTGCAGTGTATAGAATGACAGAAAAATGTATTCCCTAGACTGACGCTACTGTACAGTACACTACATAATTGTTCACGTGGACTGTAGTGGTATAGAAATGACAGAAAAACGTATTCCCTAGACTGACGCTACTGTACAGTACACTACAAAATTGTTTCACTGGACTGTAGTGTATAGAAATGACAGAAAAACGTATTCCCTAGACTGAAGCTACTGTACAGTACACTACATAATTGTTCACTGGACTGTAGTGTATAGAAATGACAGAAAAAAATGTAGTCTTTAAATGGCGGCTATTTTACCGCAAACCACTACATTTTTCATTGGACTGTAGTACATATAACTGAAAGAAAATATGTATTTTATAGGCTGACGCTACTGTACAGCACACTACATAATTGTTCACTGGACTGTAGTGTATAGAAATGACAGAAAAACGTATACGCTAGACTGACGCTACTGTACAGGCACACTACATAATTGTTCACTGGACTGTAGTGTATAGAAATGACAGAAAAATGTATTCCCTAGACTGATGCTACTGTATAGCACACTACATGATTGTTCACTGGACTGTAGTGTATAGAAATGACAGAAAAACGTATTCCCTAGACTGACGCTACTGTACAGTACACTACATAATTGTTCACTGGACTGTAGTGTATAGAAATGACAGAAAAACGTATTCCCTAGACTGACGCTACTGTACAGTACACTACATAATTGTTCACTGGACTGTAGTGTTTAGAAATGACAGAAAAACGTATTCCCTAGACTGACGCTACTGTAAAGTACGCTACATAATTGTTCACTGGACTGTAGTGTATAGAAATGAGAAAAACTGTAGTCTTTAAATGGCGGCTATTTTACCGCAGACCACTACATTTTTCACTGGACTGTAGTACTTATAACTGAAAACAAATACGTATTTTATAGACTGACGCTACTGTACAGCACACTACATAATTATTCACTGGACTGTAGTGTATAGAAATGACAGAAAAACGTATTCCCTAGACTGACGCTACTGTACAGTACACTACATAATTGTTCACTGGACTGTAGTGTATAGAAATGACAGAAAAATGTATTCCCTAGACTGACGCTACTGTACAGTACGCTACTTAATTGTTCACTGGACTCTAGTGTATAGAACTGAGAAAAAACCGTAGTCTTTAAATGGCGGCTATTTTTCCGCAAACCACTACATTTTTCACTGGACTGTAGTACATATAACTGAAAGAAAATACACATTTTATAGACTGACGCTACTGTACAGCACACTACATAATTGTTCACTGGATTGTAGTGTATAGAAATGACAGAAAAACGTATTCCCTAGACTGACGCTACTGTACAGTACACTACACAATTGTTCACTGGACTGTAGTGTATAGAAATGACAGAAAAATGTATTCCCTAGACTGACACTACTGTACAGTACGCTACTTAATTGTTCACTGGACTCTAGTGTATAGAAATGAGAAAAAACCGTAGTCTTTAAATGGTGGCTATTTTACCGCAAACCACTACATTTTTCACTGGACTGTAGTACATATAACTGAAAGAAAATACGTATTTTATAGACTTTCGCTACTGTACAACACACTACATAATTGTTCACTGGACTGTAGTCAATAGAAATGACAGAAAAACATATTCCCTAGACTGACGCTACTGTACAGTACACTATATAATTGTTCACTGGACTGTTGTGTATAGAAATGACAGAAAAATGTATTCCCTAGACTGAAACTACTGTACAGTACGATACATAATTGTTCACTGGACTGTAGTGTATAGAAATGAGAAAAAAAGTAGTCTTTAAATGGCGGCTATTTTACCGCAAACCACTACATTTTTCACTGATCTGTAGTACATATAACTGAAAGAAAATACGTATTTTATAGACTGACTCTACTGTACAGCACACTACATAATTGTTCAGTGGACTGTAGTGTATAGAAATGACAGAAAAATGTATTCCCTAGACTGACGCTACTGTACAGTACACTACATAATTGTTAACTGGACTGTAGTGTTTAGAAATGACAGAAAAACGTATTCCCTAGACTGACGCTACTGTACAGTACGCTACATAATTGTTCACTGGACTGTAGTGTATAGAAATGAGAAAAAAACATAGTCTTTAAATGGTGGCTATTTTACCGCAAACCACTACATTTTTCACTGGACTGTAGTACTTATAACTGAAAGAAAATACGTATTTTATAGACTGACGCTACTGTACAGCACACTACATAATTGTTCACTGGACTGTAGTGTATAGAAATGACAGAAAAATGTATTTCCTAGACTTACTCTACTGTACAGTACGCTACTTAATTGTTCACTGGACTCTAGTGTATAGAAATGAGAAAAAAACGTAGTCTTTAAATGGCAGGCTTTTTTCTGCAAACCACTACCATTTTTTCACTGCACTGTAGTACTTATAACCTGGAAAGAAAATATGTATTTTATAGACTGACTGCTACCTGTACAGCACAGCTAATAATTTGTTCATGGGACTGTAGTGGTATAGAATAACAAGAAAAATGTATTCCCTAGACTGACACTACTGTTAGCAGTACAGCTACATATTGTTCACTAGGACTGTAGTGTAATAGAAATGACAGAAAAATTGTATTCCCTAGACTGACACTACTGACAGTACACTACATAATTGTTCCACGGGTGGACTGTAGTAGATAGAAATGACAGAAAAACGTATTCCCTAGACTTGACGCTACTGTACAGTACACTACTTAATTGTTCATGGACTGCAGTGTATAGAAATGACAGAAAAACATATTCCAAGACTGACGCTACTGTACAGTACACTACATAATTGTTCACTGGACTGTAGTGTATAGAAATGACAAAAAAATGTATCGCGCTTTAGACTTTGTCACTACTAGTGGCTAACAAAGTAGCCTGATGACATAGGAATTTTCACTGGACTGTAGTGTATAGAAATGACAAAAAATGTATCCCTAGACTGACACTACTTTTACAGTACGATTACATAATTGACTTCACTGGACTGTAGTGTTAGAAAGACAGAAAAACGTATTCCCCTAGACTGACACGCTACTGTACAGTACCGCTACAATAATGTTCACTGGAACTTGTAGTGTATAGAAATGAGAAAAAAACATAGTCTTTAAATGGTGGCTATTTTACCGCAAACCACTACATTTTTCACTGGACTGTAGTACTTATAACTGAAAGAAAATACGTATTTTTATAGGACTTGCACGCTACTGTACAGCACGACTACATAATTTGTTCACTGGACTTGTAGTGTATAGAAATGACAGAAAAATGTATTTCCTAGACTTACTCTACTGTACAGTACGCTACTTAATTGTTCACTGGACTCTAGTGTATAGAAATGAGAAAAAAACGTAGTCTTTAAATGGCGGCTATTTTACCGCAAACCACTACATATTTCACTGATCTGTAGTACATATAACTGAAAGAAAATACGTATTTTATAGACTGACGCTACTGTACAGCACACTACATAATTGTTCAGTGGACTGTAGTGTATAGAAATGACAGGAAAAATGTATTCCCTAGACTGACGCTACTGTACAGTACACTACATAATTGTTCACTGGACTGTAGTGTTTAGAAATGACAGAAAAACGTATTCCCTAGACTGACGCTACTGTACAGTACCTTACATAATTGTTCACTGGACTGTAGTGTATAGAAATGAGAAAAAACCGTAGTCTTTAAATGGCGGCTATTTTACCGCAAACCACTACATTTTTCACTGGACTGTAGTGTATAGAAATGACAGAAAAACATATTCCCTAGACTGATGCTACTGTACAGCACACTACATAATTGTTCACTGGACTGTAGTGTATAGAAATGACAGAAAAACGTATTCCCTAGACTGACGCTACTGTACAGTACACTACATAATTGTTCACTGGACTGTAGTGTTTAGAAATGACAGAAAAACGTATTCCCTAGACTGACGCTACTGTACAGTACGCTACATAATTGTTCACTGGACTGTAGTGTATAGAAATGAGAAAAACCGTAGTCTTTAAATGGCGGCTATTTTACCGCAAACCACTGCATTTTTCACTGGACTGTAGTACTTATAACTGAAAAAAATACGCATTTTATAGACTGACGCTACTGTACAGCACACTACATAATTGTTCACTGGACTGTAGTGTATAGAAATGACAGAAAAACGTATTCCCTAGACTGACGCTACTGTACAGTACCCTACATAATTGTTCACTGGACTGTAGTGTATAGAAATGACAGAAAAATGTATTCCCTGGACTGACGCTACTGTACAGTACGCTACTTAATTGTTCACTGGACTCTAGTGTATAGTACTGAGAAAAAACCGTAGTCTTTAAATGGCGGCTATTTTTCCGCAAACCACTACTTTTTTCACTGGACTGTAGTACATATAACTGAAAGAAAATACACATTTTATAGACTGACGCTACTGTACAGCACACTACATAATTGTTCACTGGATTGTAATGTATAGAAATGACAGAAAAATGTATTCCCTAGACTGACGCTACTGTACAGTACACTACATAATTGTTCACTGGACTGTAGTGTATAGAAATGACAGAAAAACGTATTCCCTAGACTGACGCTACTGTACAGTACACTACTTAATTGTTCACTCTTCTGCAGTGTATAGAAATGACTGAAAAACGTATTCCCTAGACTGACACTACTGTACAGTACACTACATCATTGTTCACTGGACTGTATTGTATAGAAATGACAGAAAAACTTATTTCCTAGACTGACGCTACTGTACAGTACACTACATAATTGTTCACTGGACTGTAGTGTATAGAAATGACAGAAAAATGTATTCCCTAGACTGACGCTACTGTACAGTAGACTACATAATTGTTCACTGGACTGTAGTGTATAGAAATGACAGAAAAAAACGTAGTCTTTAAATGGCGGCTATTTTATCGCAAACCACTACAGTTTTCACTGGACTGTAGTACATATAACTGAAAGAAAATACGTATTTTATAGACTGACGCTACTTTACAGCACACTACATAATTGTTCACTGGACTGTAGTGTATAGAAATGAGAGAAAAACGTATTCCCTAGACTGACGCTACTGTACAGTACACTATATAATTGTTCACTGGACTGTAGTGTATAGAAATGACAGAAAAATGTATTCCCTAGACTGACGCTACTGTACAGTATACTACATAATTGTTTACTGGACTGTAGTGTTTAGAAATGAGAAAAAAACTGTAGTCTTTAAATGGCGGCTATTTTACCGCAAACCACTACATTTTTCACTGGACTGTAGTACATATAACTTAAAGAAAATATGTATTTTATAGGCTGACGCTACTGTACAGCACACTATATAATTGTTCACTGGACTGCAGTGTATAGAAATGACAGAAAAACGTATTCCCTAGACTGACGCTACTGTACAGTACACTACATAATTGTTCACTGGACTGTAGTGTATAGAAATGACAGGAAAATGTATTCCCTAGACTGATGCTACTGTACAGCACACTACATAATTGTTTACTGGACTGTAGTATATAGAAATGACAGAAAAACGTATTCCCTAGACTGACGCTACTGTACAGTACACTACATAATTGTGGTGGATGCCATCTATCGCTTAGAAGAACTGGCTAGCTGGGACTCCAAAACACATCCTACTTTTAAAACTACTTGGCTTCCTTGGGTGACATATAGACATTTTTCTGCTACCGATTAAAAATGAGGAGTCTCTTCCATTCCCCCCTACCTGACATCTGAACAACGCATGCAAATAGTCATCTTACATAACCTGCAGATCTTTTCTCTAGATGGTCGCAGCGGAGGTCCCGTACCACTTCCCCTCCCCCCCACCCCCCTTCCTTACCTCTTTCCTACTATTTACCCAATACCCTCTCCCTACCCATTTGATCAATGTCTAATTGCTTATATAAGCTATTACAAGGTATTGTTTATTTACCATCTGCTCCTTCAATTTATCATAGGAATGGTTCCATGTGCGCACCTTTTTAGTGTTTCATTGCCTTTATGATGGACTCAGACACCTTTCAAGCGGATGATGTCAACTTCAGGTGGTCTTCACAGATCACTTTGTTATTTGTGTCATGCCTATTGTCCTTGCTTATGTTTATAAATAAAAAAAAGAAAAAAAAAAGAAATGACAGAAAAACGTATTCCCTAGACTGACGCTACTGTACAGTACACTGCTTAATTGTTCACTGGACTGCAGTGTATAGAAATGACAGAAAAACGTATTCCCTAAACTGACGCTACTGTACAGTACACTACATAATTGTTCACTGGACTGTAGTGTATAATTTTATGTGCTTCTCCTGCTACCTCAACTAACTTGGTCACTTGTTGGTGTCAACACTAGAGTGCGGCTACTATACCGCACACGACAGAATTGTTCACTGCACTGTAGTATATACCACTGAGAGATAAAAAGGAATTTTCAGACTGCGGCTAACTTACCGCAAACCACTCCATTTTTCACTGGACTGTAGTACATATAACTGAGAAAATACATATTTTATAGACTGACGCTACTGTACAGTACACTACATAATTGTTCACTGTACTGTAGTGTATAGAAATGACAGAAAAACGTATTCCCTAGACTGACGCTACTGTACAGTACACTACATAATTGTTCACTGTACTGTAGTGTACAGAAATGAGAGAAAAACGTATTCCCTAGACTGACGCTACTTTACAGTACACTACATAATTGTTCACTGGACTGTAGTGTATAGAAATGAGAGAAAAACGTATTCCCTAGACTGACGCTACTGTACAGTACACTACATAATTGTTCACTGGACTGTAGTGTATGTGTCATGAGTGGTCTTGCGTCTGGAATCAGACGTTCTGCGCGGCTTTCTAAGTGACAGGTTTGACAGGCTATTCCCTGTGGTTTGGGTGCTGTTCTCCACACCCCTTTCCCTCAGCTGTTGCCGCTGGGCAATTAGCTGTCTCCTACTTACCTCTTCCTTTCCCAGTATCCCTTGCGGTTTATATCTGCTACATACCTGTTGAGAGTGGTGTGGATCTCGGCTGAGATCCTGTTGCTGAGTTCTACTTAAAGTTAAGTGTTTTCCCTTCCTTTGGTTATTCCTGTTTGAGTCTCCTGTTCCTCCTTACGCTTGGAGGAACAGGTTACTCTCTTGTGTCATTAGACTGCAGGGTGTTCTAGGGTTTACTCAGATTAGGTTCCTGTGTATGAGCTTTCCTACCACCCGGGTTAGTTCATACTGGTAGCCAGCTAGGGCCTAGTCTTAGGGTCCCCTGCAGGAGGTGACCAGTTCCCTGGTTTTGTCTGTTCCCATCCCTCATACGCTCGGTGTGGCTTTTCCCCCCACACCCGAGCGTGACATTATAAACCGCCGCTAACAAAAATTTATGTCATTTTTGTGCTGACATGGATGCTATTGCTACACTGGCTGAACGGCTGCAGGGACTCAGCTTGGAGGTGGCTGACATCCGCAACCAGATTCAGAGACCACAGGCTGGTGGTTCTGGGGGTGCTGAGTGTCAGGCCTGTTTGGAGCCTAAGGTCCCCCTCCCGGATAGATTTTCTGGGGAATGTGATAATTTTGTTCTATTTAGGGAGGCGTGCAAATTGTATTTCAGACTGCGTCCACATTCTTCTGGTAATGAGGAACAGAAGGTTGGTGTGGTCATCTCGCTGCTTAAAGGGGATGCACAGTCATGGGCCTTTTCTCTACCGGCCGGATCGCTGTCTCTCCGGTCGGTAGATGAATTTTTCAAGACCCTAGGAATTATCTATGATGACCCGGATCGTATCTCCCTGGCGGAGACCCAGATACGTAACCTTTGTCAGGGTGAGCGGCCGGTTGAGACTTATTGCTCTGAGTTTCGGAGGTGGGCGACCAATACTGAATGGAACGATCCGGCTTTACGTAGCCAATTCTGTCAAGGTTTGTCTGAGAGGCTGAAGGACGCTTTGGCCTTTCAGGAAACCCCTGTGTCTTTGGAAGCCGCTATGTCTTTTGCTGTACGCATGGATAGGCGACTGAGAGAGCGATCTAGGGGCCCCCGCTCTCAGGACGTACTATCACATAGTGTACCAGCTTCCTATGATACTTTGGGTGAATATTCCCCTAGGTTGATGTCTGGGGATGCACCTATGCAATTAGGGGGAGCCACTCCTGTAGCCACCCGTAAACATCTTGGTAATAAAAAGGGTGTGTGTTTTTTCTGTGGTCAGAAAGGACACTTTATCAATGTATGTCCATGCTTCCTATCTCTAAAGGAGAGAAAAGAAAAGGGGGCGTTGAATTCTCATCTCACTCTTGGTGGAGTGGGTAGGGAGACTGAAAATGTGAATTTGTCTTCATCCTGCAGTACCCGTTTTCTCCTGACTGCCGAAGTGGCGCTAGAATCAAAGGTTGTGAAAATTGAGGTGTTTATTGACAGCGGGGCAGGGGTGAACTTGATTGATGCTCAGTTTGTCCGTATGCATGGATTGTCACCAAGTTCTTTGGATAAGAGGATTTCTGTGTTTGCCATTGATTCTGCACCTCTCTCTCAGAAGTGTTTGTCTCAGATGGTGCATGATATCAAATTAAGAGTGGGTGAATTTCATCAGGAGCTTATTTCATGTTTTGTGTTGGAAGGTCTTCCTGCTCCTGTGGTTCTGGGTTTACCGTGGTTAAGCAAACATAATCCGTCCATTGACTGGCATACTAGACAAATTGTGGATTGGGGCGATTATTGTGTTGACAATTGCCTTAATACATCTTTTTCTGCTTTAACCACTAAGACTCTTCCTTCTTTTATATCGGATTTCTCTGATGTATTTTCTGAAGGTGGATGTCAGGATTTACCCCCTCACCGGGAATACGATTGTCCTATCAATCTTATCCCTGGAACAAGATTGCCTAAATCTAGGCTGTATAACCTTTCTGGACCTGAGAGAACGGCCATGAAGGAATATATTGCTGAGAGTTTGGCCAAAGGACATATTAGGCCTTCCAAATCTCCTGTGGCAGCAGGGTTCTTTTTTGTTAAAAAAAGGACGGATCCCTTAGGCCATGTCTGGATTTCCGTGAACTCAATAGGATTACTGTCCGTGATCCGTACCCCCTTCCTTTGATTCCTGACTTGTTTAACCAGATTGTGGATGCCAAGGTGTTCTCCAAGTTGGACTTAAGGGGGGCATATAATCTGGTCAGGATCAAGGAAGGGGATGAATGGAAGACGGCCTTTAACACTCCTGAGGGCCACTTTGAGAACCTGGTCATGCCTTTTGGGTTGACCAATGCTCCTGCTGTCTTCCAGCATTTTGTTAATGACATTTTTCATCATCTTGTGGGGAGGTTTGTAGTCGTGTATTTGGATGACATACTAATCTATTCTCCAGATATTGTGACACATCAGGATCACGTGAGGCAGGTGTTGCAAATCTTAAGAGATAACAAGTTGTATGCAAAATTAGAGAAATGTGCTTTTGCTGTACATGAGGTGCAATTCTTAGGATACCTGCTTTCATCTTCAGGTTTTCGTATGGATCCAGAGAAGGTCTGTGCTGTTCTGAACTGGGACCGACCTGAAAATCTGAAGGCTCTTATGCGATTTTTGGGGTTCACCAACTATTACCGAAAATTTATTAAGAACTATTCGACTATGGTTAAACCCTTAACTGACATGACTAAGAAAGGGACGGATGTCTCTGTGTGGTCTGATGCAGCATTGCAAGCCTTCTCTGCTGTAAAGGAGTGCTTTTCTTCTGCCCCTATATTGGTGCAGCCAGATGTGTCACAACCTTTCATTGTGGAGGTTGACGCATCCGATGTGGGGGTAGGAGCTGTGTTATCACAGGGCCCGTCACCTGGTAAATGGCGCCCATGTGCTTTTTTTTCGAAGAAACTCTCTGTGGCGGAGAGAAATTATGATGTGGGTAATCGAGAGTTACTGGCCATTAAGTTGGCTTTTGAGGAATGGCGTCATTGGTTGGAAGGGGCGAATCATCCAATCACGGTATTCACTGATCACAAAAATCTGGCTTACCTGGAGTCGGCTAGACGACTTAATCCGAGGCAGGCCAGATGGTCTTTGTTCTTCACCAGATTCAATTTCATTGTCACATACCGTCCTGGGGTTAAGAATGTGAAGGCGGATGCCTTGTCACGTAGTTTTCCCGGGGGTGGTGATTTTGAAGATCCTAGCCCTATACTGTCTGAAGGAGTGGTGATATCCGCTCTTTACCCTGATCTTGAGGCTAAAGTGCTTGAGGCCCAGGGAGATGCGCCGGAGTCTTGCCCTCCCGGGAAGTTGTTTGTTCCTTCTGATTTGCGTTATAAGGTTTTTGAGGAGCATCATTCTTCGGTGCTTGCGGGACACCCTGGGAGTAAATCCACTGTCGACCTCATCTCTCGTAGATTCTGGTGGCCAGGTCTGCGTAAGTGTGTTGAGGAATATGTGTCAGCCTGTAGTGTCTGCGCACGCTCTAAGGTGACACATAATCGTCCCTCTGGACCCCTACTTCCATTACCCATCCCGTCCAGACCATGGACTCACCTATCCATGGACTTCATCACTGATCTGCCTGAGTCGTCTGGTAAGACAGTTATTCTGGTGGTTGTAGATCGTTTTAGTAAAATGGCGCACTTTATTGCATTACCTGGACTCCCCAATGCTAAAACTCTTGCACAAGTGTTTGTTGACAATATTGTGAAACTTCATGGCATTCCCACTGACGTTGTCTCTGATCGTGGGACTCAGTTTGTGTCCAGATTCTGGAGGGCGTTCTGTACTCGGCTCGGGGTACAACTGTCTTTCTCCTCTGCCTTTCATCCCCAGACGAATGGACAGACTGAGCGTACCAATCAGAATCTGGAGACTTATTTGAGATGCTTTGTCTCTGAGAACCAGGAGGAGTGGTCCTCGTTTTTGTCTCTGGCTGAGTTTGCCATAAATAATCGCAGACAGGACTCCACTGGTAAGTCACCATTTTTTGGTGCATATGGCTTTCACCCGCAGTTTGGCACATTTTGTGGTTCTGATACTTCTGGTATTCCTGAGGAAGAACGTTTTTCGTCATCATTGTCTTCCATATGGCGAAAAATTCAAAGTAACTTGATAAATATGGGTAACAAGTACAAACGTGTGGCTGACAGGAGACGCATGAATGGTCCGGACCTAAATGTGGGTGATTCTGTGTGGCTGTCTACTAGGAACATTAAGTTGAAAGTTCCTTCATGGAAGTTGGGTCCAAGATTTATTGGCCCATATAAAATCACGGCCATTATTAATCCTGTAGCATTTCGTCTTGAACTTCCGCAGGCCCTGAAAATCCATAATGTGTTTCACAGATGTTTGTTGAAGAGGTATGTTGAACCTCTGGAGCCATCTCCCTTGCCACCCGCGCCTGTCTTGGTGGATGGTAATTTGGAATTTCAGATTGTCAAGATCATTGATTCTCGAGTTCTTCGTGGGACCCTTCAATATCTGGTTCATTGGAAGGGTTATGGTCCTGAGGAGAGGTCATGGGTACCGGCATCTGACGTGAATGCCAGTCGTTTGGTAAAAGCCTTTCACAGATGTCACCCTGATAAAGTTGGTCCTGGGTGCCCGGAGGTCACCCATAAAAGGGGGGGTAATGTCACGAGTGGTCTTGCGTCTGGAATCAGACGTTCTGCGCGGCTTTCTAAGTGACAGGTTTGACAGGCTATTCCCTGTGGTTTGGGTGCTGTTCTCCACACCCCTTTCCCTCAGCTGTTGCCGCTGGGCAATTAGCTGTCTCCTACTTACCTCTTCCTCTCCCAGTATCCCTTGCGGTTTATATCTGCTACATACCTGTTGAGAGTGGTGTGGATCTCGGCTGAGATCCTGTTGCTGAGTTCTGCTTAAAGTTAAGTGTTTTCCCTTCCTTTGGTTATTCCTGTTTGAGTCTCCTGTTCCTCCTTACGCTTGGAGGAACAGGTTACTCTCTTGTGTCATTAGACTGCAGGGTGTTCTAGGGTTTACTCAGATTAGGTTCCTGTGTATGAGCTTTCCTACCACCCGGGTTAGTTCATACTGGTAGCCAGCTAGGGCCTAGTCTTAGGGTCCCCTGCAGGAGGTGACCAGTTCCCTGGTTTTGTCTGTTCCCATCCCTCATACGCTCGGTGTGGCTTTTCCCCCCACACCCGAGCGTGACAATATGGAAATGAGAAAGAAACGTAGTCTTTAAATGGCGGCTATTTTACCGCAAACCACTACATTTTTCACTGGACTGTAGTACATATAACTGAAAGAAAATACGTATTTTATAGACTGACGCTACTGTACAGAACACTACATAATTGTTCGCTGGACTGTAGTGTATAGAAATGAGAGAAAAACGTATTCCCTAGACTGACGCTACTGTACAGTACACTACATAATTGTTCACTGGACTGTAGTGTATAGAAATGAGAGAAAAACGTATTCCCTAGACTACACTACAGATATCAGAAAGCCAAGGTACAGCAGCAGCAAAAATGAATACTTTGGGCAATTTATTTTGGGTCTGTGTGGACCACGTGCTGTCCCTTCTGCCACCAGTCACTGTGTACAGTGTGCAGCCAAGATGGTGGTAGCTGCACTACAAGTCCCAGCCAGCAGCCTGGAGGAGACCAAAAAAAAAAGGTTCTTGTAGCCCTTAGAAAGGCTGTTGGGTTCTTTGTGGGTGATTCCTGCCTAACCAACATCTAAATTCAGGCCCTAACACTCTCCCTGACAGACAGCAGCTCTATCCCTAATCTCATGAAGATGGCGTATGAAGCGAGCAGCGCGGGGCCAGATTCTTATATTCCCAGGTCATCTGATCTGGCCAGCCAATCCCTGCTATCGACTTTTAGGGGCCCCATGTGATGCTAGGAGGTACCAAAGACTCTCCTGCATGTTGATTGACTGAAAAAAGGCGCCTAACATGTAGGAAGAGGAAGTTGCCATTTCCTCGAGGATCGGGATCACGATATGCTTGTCCGAGTAGCAAGCATATGCGAATACCCTAATGCTCGAACAAGCATCAAGCTCGGACGAGCATGTTCGCTCATCTCTAATCATATGGGATTTTACACATCCTCTATTCAACAAACAGTATTGCTTACATACTGTATAGATAATTTCTACAATAGTGTCCAGACCTGTGGCATGATTCATTATATCTCCAAACAAAATGAGTACAACAATATTCCCTTTAAATATGATATTCTTTATTTGTATACAAAATTAAAATCCAATTATAATCCACATAATAAAGTAGGAGTTAACTAATTAAACGCCATAGGACACTCCACCATAACAAATCAATATAGCATATCACCAGAAATATCAACAGAAGGTTACTTATATGCCCATACGAAATTAATAGCTACAGATGTATGTTTCCATACTAACATCAATGGAACATCATGTGCTATACTTAATGTGATATCAGGCTATTGGAAAATACAGAAAAAGGGCCAACCAAAGAGGCTTTACCAGATAGAAGACATAAAATCGAAATCCATGTAGCTTAAACTAAGTCATAACATACCCTATGTTGTGGAGTGTGACCGCTGGCGTCCCCCTCTACGCGCGTTTCGCGTATCTTGCTTCATCAGGAGGAGCGCTACGATTCGTAAGAATCAGAAGGGCCTCCCCAAAACTTTGCAATCAATCATTTGGAGTGGGAGAGACCAGGGACATCTGAAGCAAACATCTGCTATTTGTGAGATATAGGGATAAGAGAGAGAATCCATGATGGCAGCAACACCCTTGTCCCTGTACTTGGATTGACCACCCAAGCCACTAAACCAGTGTGTGTACAGGAGTATAATAAATTCACCTTCTGATTAGGTCGTCAAGCCATATAGCGCCATGCACAAAATTAAAGTATGGTACAAGAAGCTGGTTGTCCATCTGACCCAAGTTGCCTTGTACAATGCCTTTGTGCTGTATAGATATGCTGGCAGTAGGGATACCTTCCTGCAATTTTTTCCAAAAAAATTCCAGCAAAATCTGCCCTCCAAAAACCATATGGTGATCCTGAAATCCTGAAATGTGACTATAAAGAGATTTACAACCACACATAGGGTGTTTCTGTAAACTGCAGAATAAGGGTAATCAATCTTAAAGTTTATTTTGCTGTTAACCCTTGTTGCGTTTCAGGAACAAATGGATTAGAATGGAAAATCTGAAAAAAAGTGACATTGTGAAATTTCTCCTCTATTTTCCTTCTATTCTTGTGAAACATCTAAAGGGTTAACAAGGTTTGTAAAGTTATATTTGAAGTTGAGAGGAGTAGTTTATTAAATAGGGTCAATTATGGGTGGTTTCTATTATGTAAGCCCCTCAAAGTCACTTCAGAACTGAATTGGTCCTTAAAAAAGTGGGGTTTGATGCCAACATAAAATAAACATGTGGTGAACATTAATTAATAACTATTTTGTGAGGTATCTGTCTTTGTGAGGTATGCTATTTTTTCCAAATGTTTGATAAATGTTGGATTTTTTTAATAAATAAAGATATAACATATAACCTAAATTTACCACTTACATGAAGTATGATGTTTCACAAAAAACTGTCTCAGAATTGCTAGGATACATTACAGCATTCCAACATGAAGTGACACGTCAGATTTGAAAAATGGGGCATTTGGTCCAAACTGGCTTTTGCTAGAAGGGGTTAATATCACAGCTGATCAGTGTATAATAAGAATTAAAGGGGTTGTCCAAGTTATGAAAAAAAAAATAGTACTTTAAATCTGATGGGCAGCAATATATAACTAAGTTAAGCAAGTTTTAGGCAAAAAAAACTCTATTTCCTCATTTCCCTGGTTCTCTTCTGGCCTTTGTTTACATGCAGTAATAACAATCTCTGCCCCTCCCCCCTCTCTGTAAAGGGAGTGAGTACAAGTGCTGAGTGACATGTCTGCCTGCTGGAATACTCAGCATCATGTATGTGTAGGACTACAAGTCCCAGCTGTACAATGACACTGTTGATACACACAGGATCTCCCCCCTACCTGTACTTGTACTTTGCATCTCCTTCAGATCAGCTCCAGTGTCAGCTTTGTGTCTGTAGGGTAAGGAGGGCAGATCCTATGTCTCTTTACATCTGCAGCTGCTGTTGTAAAGCCTTCAGTGTGTTCTGGCTGAAGGGGTTAATGTTTTATCTGAAGGAATCCAGGGAGAGAGCAGATAGCAGCCCGGCAAAGCAGGGGGGCGTGGCCACCACAGTGACGTCTCGTGTACAGGCTGTTATCTGATCTCTGAGGCTTGCGCACGAAACATCACACAGCAGGGAGATAAGCTGACATCACAGGTCATGTGACCCTGAGTTAAATCTAAGAAACCAGCAGCTTTTGAAGCAGAAAGTGTATGGAAAAGCTGTTGTATTTGACTAGTTAGAAACATACAAAGGACAAAAAAATAACTCGGACAACCCCTTTAGACATAATGATATTAAAGCTCAACTTGAAGAGAAAACAAATGAGGATGGCACTCCACTATTTCCCTTATTTGGCAAAACTATTAGATGCTTATTTGAAAGGTTTAGGGAACATTTAAACTCCATAACCTCTAGAAAAGGATGTCCCAGATTGATTGAACATGTACAAAAGGAACATCAGGGCGATGCAAGGGTTCTGAGTTTCTCTGGCATTGAAATAGTGGCCCAGTTAATAGAAGGAGGAGATAGGCATAGATTATTACTTCAAAGAGAAGCCAGTTGGATAATACTTTCTAATGCATTGGGGGCTTTAGGCCTTAATGAAAGAAACGATTTAAGTGTGTTCTAGGAATGAGCAAACCGAACCGTAACAAACCAGATTCGTTACGAACTTTGCCAAAAGTTCGTAACGAATCTGGTTAAAATTACAACGCCGACGCAAAACTGTACTTTTTTCACAGAATAGACCAGGATACAAGTGATTATTACTCCTATAATCCCTTGTATCCTGGTTTTCTGTGAAAATCAAGATGTGTGACGTCACCCCACAGCCAAAAAAAAGTTAAAAAAAAAAGTTTAAAAAAGTTATTAAAAAAGTTTAAAAAAACGGAGGCTCCATAGTCCAATCCGTTGATTCACCTTGGCCAAGTGTTCTTCCCAAGACTTGAGGGCTGCGCCTTCCTTCCCGAACCAGACTCCAAGGATCTTGATGAAGTCTGGTTTCACGGTAAAGGGGAAGGGGGCAGAAGAAGCCAGTTGCCAGTCCCCGAAGAGCATGGCTTCTGACTTCCCGCAGTTGACTTTGGCCCCTGAAGCTTGTCCGAACTCCTCGCAGGTCTGGACGAGTGCAGTCACCGAACACCGGTCAGCGCAGAAGACGGTCACGTCGTCCATGTACAGCGAGCACTTGACCGCAAAGTGTCCTGGTGCGGTGATCCCTCTGATCTCTCCATTCTGCCGGATAGACTCAGCGAAGAGTTCTATAATACAAACAAAAAGGAGAGGTGATAGAGGGCAGCCTTGTCTGACCCCGGAGCAAACCGGAAAGGGGTCAGTCTTCCAGCCGTTCACCAACACCGTGCTGCAAATATCAAGGTACATCAGGTTAACAAACGAACAGAACCTCTCACCTTTGGGGCGCCTTCTGCCAGGGAACTCTTGGCAAACCTTGATCTGCCCTTGGAGTCTCTACCACTTTTTAGTGATGATGAGGAGGAGGAAGTCCACTAAAGTCAGCGGGTGGAACGTACTGAGACTCCAGAGGAGGTGTTGGCTGTAAGCTCCTGTCCCATGACCGAGAGTACATGCTACACGTTGCTGCTCTGCTGGGTGCCGTCAACCCCGTTTAGCCACAACAAAAAAAGTTAAAAAAAAAAAGTTTAAAAAAAGGTATAAAAAAAGTTAAAAAAAAAAATAAAAAGTTAAAAAAAGTTAAAAAGTCCATATTAGGAAAGGCTCTGGCTGTTTCAGTCATCCCTCTGTTTTCATGTCTCTCCTGGCTAGAAGCTTTAGCTGACAAAGTGAGGTCACCATCCTGTAAGGTTTTCTCCGCTGTCACATCCAATTGTGGGCAAGCGCAGTACATGTCTGCTACTGCCCATTGGGTCAACATCCTCCCAGAAGACCATCAGGAAGTTGGCCCATTCTTGCCACTGTCACCTCCATGGTGCTTTAGGGGGCCAGCAGCGGGAAGCACAAGTTCTGCCTCCACCACCTTGCAACCATCCGCCGCTTTGACTGCAGTCCAACCTGCCCCGGTGTCTTACCACCGATGTCAGGCCCAGCGCTCTCAGGCTGTCCTTCTGGGTCTAAAAGAATACTGTCCAAAACATACTGGGTGCAATCAAGAGCTGCTGAAGCTGCCTCCTCAACTTGTCTCTTCTCAACCATACTGGCCTGGGTGCAATCAAGTGCTGACTCCTCCTCCTCCGACAATTGTCTGTTCTCAACCATACTGGGTCCAATACAGTACTATTACTGCTGCTGGTTCCACTGTCAAATGTCTGTTTTCCACCCTACTGGGTCCAAGGCAATGCTGCCGGCAATGCTGCTCCAGCGGACATCTTCAATGCTGTCAAATGTTGTCAACCTGGCTGAGGTTTCACTATTTTTGCACTTTGATTTTTTCCACTTTTTTCATTGTAATAGCAACTGCAACTAAACGAAACTATACCCTATCAGACTCCCACTATTGTAGCTGCAATTAATCAGCCGTTATAGCAAGGTTCGTTTTAGGTTCGGTTCGTACGAATCCGAATTTCACTGAATCGAACCGAACCGAACTTTTCAAAAGTTTGCTCATCCCTAGTGTGTTCATAGGTGATTATTATGTGCTCTAATGCCCTGTTTTTGCTGTTTTTATATTGTTTTATATGATATTTATATATATTTGTAATCACCCACTGAAGGTTTGTTACACTGTGTCTGGAGTTGCAGAGGTATAAGAACATGTAGATGTAGCGGCCTGAGGAAGCGCGCGAGTGCGAAACGCCGTCGCTGCTAATATTGTGCCTATGTGATAGCATCTGCCTCCGTTCCCCTTTTGACTACATTTGATGTATACAATAAAGGTATGGAAGATTAAAAGAAGACTGGTGAGTGCCGTCCTGATTTGTTTTCTCTTCACGTTGAGCATTGCATGGACTATCTTGCTAGATAGAGCACCACGTAAGTCCTAGGGAGTTCCGGGAGCCCAAGTGTATGTGCTTTGGAGACCCAGTTACGGCAGTGCCCTCCCCACACTTTTTCTACTGACTTGTGATAATGATATTAAAGGTTTTTTGGGGTAATAAAAGTCTACATCAAGGCCAAGAATGATCTCAAATATAAAACTCACCTGCTCAATCTTGTGATCAAAGTATTTTGAATTCCTGCAAAATGCAGTTAATAATAATATTAAAAACTGTGAGGTCACAAAAATTGTACACTAAAAAACAGTTGCCTTAATATGGAAAAATTAATTTTTTTATTTCATTTATTTATACATTTAAGTATTTATTTATTTCGCTATTTATTTTTCTAAAATATAAATTTAAATATTTGATCCTGAACATGTTGTTCTCTGTCTACATTGACAATGTTAAAAGTATACCTCTACAACTGTGTAAATTTCCTTACAGAATTTTTTAGGATTATTCAGCATAGTCCTCCCATTCTTTTTATCTATCTGTGTTTTTCTGGACGGGAATGGGAAAGTATTAAAATGTTTCTTTATTCTGTTTTGTATTTTTTTAATCTTTTTAGATCATACTTTACACATTTTTTCTTCCTTTTTGATACCTGCTTTGTAATATTTATTTATGTGTATGTAAATTATATATATTATAAATTTTCATATATTTTTGCTTGTTCTGTATCATAAATGTTTGTCTAGTTATTTTCTGCCACATTCACTTTTCTTAGGTTATTTTTATTTTATTTTGGTGCCTGTTGTGTATCATCACTTTTTAAAAAAAAATGCTATTATTCTAAAAATTCAAGTTTTTGACCTACAGCACTTCTCTATACTCTGTACTCGATTCTCTGTACCTAATTGTCCATGGTCTATGCAATATGCATTGCAGTATGTACTTGAGGGTAGCAGTCACTTTTATGGTGCTTTAGTAATCACTTCTTATCCTGAACCTCCAGAGTGAGAAAGCAACATCGATACCATGTCAATTTTAAGCACAATGCTCCTCCAGCTCTTGTTTTTCCTTCTCTCCTGACTTCTTCAGTGACCCAACATTTAAGCACAGGCCAGTTTAATGGTTGGCAGTCAAGTGAAAACATTCTGTCACAGAAGCACTGTGTTTCGCCAAAATGGTCTGGCTTGTTAATTGTTCTCTTTTAGAACTGACTCAATTCATAGTTCAGTCTTTTTCTTTTCTTTTTTTTTTTGTTACCCGTCCAATTCAAAGCTGGGAAAAGTTCCTCTTTGAATTTTTTTTTTTTTTAATCTTAAGATGAGGAGAGCAATACATTTTCAGACAACCAATCTACAGTGTTAGTCAGTGTCTTTTCCTCACGTGATCTTCTTTTCCTGCCAAGTGAGTTTTCTTTAACTTAAACTGTCCATCTGGTTAAAAGGAAGACAAATAAGAGTTTTCTTTTGTTTAACACAAAAAATCTCTAATGACATTTACATGGTATGTGAGAAATGTGAAGCTGTGTGAAGTAGACCCTTTCCTTCATAAAATGTTGTCCCGCCATTGTATCAAGGAGCTCAGCTGGTGTAATGATGGCAGTTGTGTACAACACTTCAGAAGTGGACTTCACATTTATCAATCGACTAAAGGTGTGTCTTGGTACTGAAAAATCTTCAGGAATTAAAGTAGAACTTTATTACACAACAACAGGACAGTTACAAAAAAAACAACAAAGAAGAAGCAGCTATTAACATCAGGAAAAAAGAAAGTACTAAAATAAACTCAGCGATAGATGACAGGGACTAAATGATAAGGGTCACAAATGAGGAGATGATCTAGCAATGGAATGGATGGAAGATGGTATGGAAAACAGGTAGCTAGAGGATGAATGACAATCAAAAAAATAGAGCAATACTGAAGTGACCTCCTCTAAATTCAACCCAGCAAAGCACCCAGGACAATGCAACGACACAGAAATAGCAATATGTAACTGTGCCCTAAGTAATCAGGCCATGACAGACTATAACCAAACCCAGATTCAAAATTCAATCTTCTCTAAATTCAACCCAGCAAAGCAGCCAGGACAATACAACAGCACAGCAACAAACAAATCCCAAAATACAAGAAAGATTGTGGAACTACAGAACCCAGAATACACATTAGACTAGAACAAGGTACTATCATAGAACTACAGATCCCAGTATACAAAAAAAAAATCTAAAAAAATATCTGGAAGGAAATGCACATAGCAAAACGCTATACTTGGCAACCAGAATAGAGTAAGGCCTGGATATATAAAGGCTCAGCAATAAGTAATTGTGCCCCAATTAATCAGGTCAAGCAAGGCACTAACCAGACCCAGATTCAAGGCGGTTGCATAATGATTGCCCAAAGAAAGTTAGTAACTAGGGGAACTTAACAGTACTGTAATGTAACAGTTGGTAAGTTACATAGTGAAGATGTGAAATTCAAGAAAAAGTGTATGATTCAGTACCATATAAATCATGACTCATGTTTAGAAGTATGTCACTGTAGATGTAGCAGAAATGCAAAATGCTGAATTTTGTAAGGTACATTATGTTGTAATATCACAATGTTATTTTGTGTGATTTCATATAGAATTGTGAGTAAAATTATCAACTCAGATAGCTATCTGAGCTCAATTATCTCAACTCAGATAGTTCTTCTGATACACTAAAATGCAGCTTCAGAGTTAAATAACAAATTCAGTTCTGCTATATCTAAAATTAAAGAAATTACTTATATACTGTATGTATGTCCAATTTGAAGTAGAGGATAGGAAATATAGAATGCTATTAACACTGTGCTAGGCTGATGACCTAACTTTTCCCAAAACCTTGATAGGTCTTCTGCTACTCATAAAACTTAACCTTTAATCTAGAAATTTCTAAAATATGTCCCCAAGGAATTGATAACAAAACATATCTGTGTACATTGACAACTGAAGGGAAAGAATTTGTCCCCTACCGAATCCCTAGATAAATCTGCCTGCAGCAGAAAACCCATCCTGATAAGGATGATCCCTCTATCTGGAACCTAGTCTATAAGGCCCTATACTATCCCTAGCAAGGATGCTAATAGGTAGAGCAATCCAGAACCCAGTATGAGATTATGCTACCTTGTTCAAAACATCAACCATGTCTATCATTCAATAGCTCAATACCCCAGAGAATAGCACCAGCCCGGTGTTTTCTCCTACTTTCTCAAATTGTCTTTGTTAGCTTCTAGAAGCTAATAGAAAAAAAATAGGGATGACTATAAATTACCTTATTACTTGAAAATATTTCTTTGTCTTAATGCTGTAAGGAATTGTCCTTTAAAGTCTGTCCCTGGCTGTGTTTTTGGTATATGACCCAGGCAGTCACTCTCTTCTGGTAAAGGGTCATTTTCTAATGAAATCGTATTACTTCTGGTGTCGCTCTGAGGCACATACTCTGTGAATAACGTTGTAGACAAATACATGAATAATGCACTAAAGCCTGCGGTTTAGGTGATCGCCCCATATATCAATCCCTTGTTATTGAAGGAATCCAGAACTTTAAGTTACTCTTTGTTTATCTATCTGAATGTTCCATAGAGGGGACTTATCTTTCTGTTCTTGCCCATAGCAAGGTTTGCTCGTACGCTTTTGAAGTAAAACTATAATAAGCTTCAGAGCCAAAACCCAGAATACCTCTGAGGTAGAGAGAAATCATGTTACGATATAATCAGAACTCATCCTCTTTCTCTGGGAGTTGAAGGGTAAAAGGTTGAAGTGGGGTCACTTCATAAAAGTTTTGCAGAGTCCCAAAATGCCCTATTTATGTATTTATTTTAAAAAAATGGTAAAAACATATGTAATAATAAAAAAAATATTTAAAGAAAAAATGTAGAACTCCGGAAGTTCATACAGGATCATCTGAGTTTTTAGAACTTAAGTAAATAACTTTTGTTTGTTTTTTTTATATCTTGTACAGAGACATTTTGTTTCAGGATATTCTTAGGGATTCATATATCAAAAGTAGTATAGTGTTGTGTTCCTAACATAAATCTTACCTGCATACATGACATAGAATACTTATCATTTGGATAAGTAAAAATGCAAGATGCATGCAGAATGAATAGTGATTAAACAAAAATAGTATGCTCTAATAAAAGTCAACAATTAAATAATATACTGTACAACCTGCAGCCAAAACAGGCATGGGTATGTGACCCCTAAAGGTCACTAGAAACCAAACAGCTATGATTACAAAGCTATTGTGTTGTGTATACAGCTGTTATAGAGATCTATGTGTCTCCATGGTTTCAGACTACAAACAACCCTTCTGTCATGTTTTGCTCTCTTCCATCTATTACTTCTGCTTCTGTCTGTAGATTATCAAGAAGAGGGGGCCAATGATGATTTTTCAGCCTTGTGATATCGGGGCACTACTGGGGCTATTTGCTCTTGGTTCATCACAGTGCTCTGAACCCTCTACAGCACAGACATGCTAAAATTGTTCCCTTCACTGAACCTCAGAAGTCACACTTCTTCAAGCCTTTTGTTCTAAACCAATATGTTCATCTCTCTACTAGACATCTTCTCAGAAGCTGTGGTGTGTACTCCCAATTCTTTTTCACTACCAGGGCACCATCCCTAACAACAGTGACTACATCTACTTCTCCCTGTTGGCAGAAGACGCTATACCCGCCAATCAGAATAGACTAAAGTCTGGATATATAAAGGCTCATGCCAAGCTGGGAAATAAAACCTCTTAGTGACATCACTGCAAGCAGTTTGTGACCATTCAGACTTTCCCCACCCCTCATGTTCTTATAGTGAAGAACCATGACCTTGCTTTCAAACTACCATTAAATAGACATTTTGCAAACACGTAACCCAAGCATGACAGCCCCCCTAAAAGGAGCGAAACACAGAAAACATGACCCAAACATTTCAATCTATTAAACTTTTGTTCCTTCCTTTCCTCCTCAAGTATTTAAAGGGAACCTGTTACCACCATAATGTCTCCCAACTGTTTGGAATATCTCACAGATCTGGTCATCATTTTCCCAATAATGTTTTTTTGGGTAGGTTGTCTAATGAATAACTGTCTCAAAATCAATTTATTCTTCCTATTTATCATATGCAAATGGGCAGTTTGAAGTCAAAGGGTAAGTGGACTTGATGCTTCACGTCAAGCTCCTGTCTGACGTACACAAGCTTAGCAACGTCCATCAAAAAAGTTACCCATCAGTATAGATGAGCGAATCATGCAAAAAATTATTCGCCGAACATTCGCCGAACTTTTCCTAAAATTCGTATATTCGACTAATAGATTCGTTGTATTTGCGTACAAAATATACGTTATTATGTGCTATTTGCGAATATTCGCTCACTAATAACGAACGTTCATTTTTCAAAAGGTACGCAACTTTATACGCTTTTAATCTATACACTGTTGCGTACGTATATAAGTCTTGCGAATGCACGCACAACGCTAGGTCGTGGCATACGAACCTCAGAGTCAGAGCAAATTTTGCAACATGGCAACGGCAAGCAAGCGTTCATGTCCATTCAGCTCTGAAGAGCTAAAGTACATGGTCCAGAAGATGGACAAGCTGGGCTATGATGGCATTGGCACCCATCAACACCCGCACCAAGAAAAAAATAAAATAGTGGAGCGGGTGATACAAGGCCTGCGCCATCACTGTCAGAGTGAGCGGACCCCGGGCCAGGTCCAGAGGAAGTGGTCGGACCTCAAATTGAAGTGCCCAGAGCGGCTAAGGCAGATCCGGGATGAGATACGAGAGGGTGAGTAACCAAAAATATTTGATAAGTAACATGTTAAAGGGAGTCTGTCAGCAGGATATTGGGTATAGAGATAATTACATCTCTATACCGGCCTTACTGCTGTGATTGTAAATATGTAAGTGTAATTGTTATTAGGGCAGTAGTTTACATAAAAAAGCGTTTTTATTAACATGTGAAATACCTGGATAAGGAGCCCAAGGGGAGGTCCTGCGAGCCGTTGGAGCCCGGGCATGCCGCAGATTTCGGAGCCAAGCACCGCCCTCCAGCTAATTATGCACGCCCCTTCAGCGCTGTCTTCTCCTCCGGCACAGACTCTTGTATGCACGGCGCAGACTCTTGTATGCACGGCGCATGCGCGAGATGCGCCGCAGCCGGGGGAGAAGACAGAGAGACATAGGTATAGAGATGTAATTATCTCTATACCCAATATCCTGCTGACAGACTCCCTTTAAAAAATTAGTTTACTATCTGTATTGTATATGTACCAGTGCCATTAAAGAAAACCGTATAGGACAACGTGGGAGTGCGTAGTGCGCTGCAGCAATTTTCTTTCATGCTAGGCCACGCCTCTAACTCCACTCAAAGGCTAGGGCTACACGACGACATTTGTCGCGCGACATTGTGTCGCACCAATGTCGCGCAACAATTTTTATAATGGAAGTCTATGGTGTCGCACTGCGACATGCGACATGCTGCGACTGCGACACGACAGTCTCAGAAAAGTCCATCCAGGATGGGTTTTTCTGCGACTGTCGTGTCGCAGTCGCAGCATGTCGCATGTCGCAGTCAACACCATAGACTTCCATTGTAAAAATTGTCGCGAACACTGTCGCGAGTGTAGTTGTGCACTAAGTGTGCACACAGTAAGTCGCGCGACACATGTCGTCGTGTAGCCCTAGCCAAACAAGTGAAGGTATTCTCAGATACGTGCCCCTTCCCAGTAATTTGCCTTAGGCTACATTCACATATGTGGCATTGATCTGGCAGGCTGTTGCACGATATTTGTCCTGCCAATTCCCGGCGTTCTTGCGGATAGCGGTCGGATCAGCCCCCCATTATTGTTAATGGTGCTGGCTGTTCTCCCTTTTGTGTCAGGCAAATGCCTGATCCGGACAGATTCGGTGGGCTGTTCCCGGCCATAACAGCCCACCGGATCTCTAGCGCTAGTGTGAAAGTACCCTTATATGCCCCTTCATAGTTAGCGCTTCCTCCTCCTACACACAGACTCAAAGATGTGCTCATGCTGCAGCTAATGTGTCTGGAGTAGGTGATTTAAAATATATTCCCACGATAACGATATTAAGAAATTTATCACAATAAATACCCATTTAGAAGAAAAAAACACTTTGGGCCACAAGGAGAAGACATTATACTGTATGGGGGCAGCCACAAGGAGACATTATACTGATGGGGGCCACAAGGAGACATTATATTGGACGTCGGGGAAGGTGAAGGGACTGCTCCCTGCTTACCGTCACCCGTCTCTGCTTCCTATGGATGCAAAGACAGCTGACCACGGGACATAGCCACCCGTTCCTGGACACAGCCGCTAAAATCCTGACTGTCCTGCCGAATCCTGAACGGTTGGGACTGGGGCTATGGTATACTAGTGCACTGTATGTGCTGTATTTATATTTGTTATGTTTGTACCTGCAGAATGTGACACACAGACATCTTTTATTCATTCATTCAACCCCCCACCCCTCCCAACAAATGCTCCCTCCACCAAATATGCACCCCAGATATTCTATGTTCCCTTCACTCCCCATCATATCGCCCTCCTCTCACCCATAATATCTTCATAGTAGTATACATTGTTAGTATTAAAACGGCCATCATAACAATTGTGTATGGATTTATGTTGCAGAGCAACGTCAGCGACGTCGACAGCAGGGACGTGCCCGGACGGCCCCTGAAGGACCTTCTAGAAAGTGTAAACATATTTAATTTATTTTTAATCCAGGCTATGTGGGAGTGCAGCAGCAGTGATATAAGAGCACTAGTGGTTAGGAATGGGTCCAGCCCCAAACTATTCAGATGTATCAACATCAGAAGTTACAACTGTTCATTTGAGTTGAATGTAATGCCATTATTTAAATTTTGACAGCTGCTGCACCAGAGAGGAGCTCCTCTGCCCCTCCTCCACCCCACCCTGAGAGGTGGCCCTCATACACCCCCAGCCCAGCTACCAGAGGCAGAAGGTAGGTAAAATAAAAAGTGTAATGGGTGGCCCTTCTGTCTTCAAAATACAAGCTAATTTTATGTTTTATCTTTTATAGCTCCAACCGTCAGGGGGGATATCGATTTTTCCCCAGGCCCATGGAAAGACAACCCAGTATGGGTGTCCCGTAAGTACAAACCCCTAATTCACAGAAGTGTAATATTTTCAAGCACTAGGATCATGCCACCCAACATGTTATTGATAACTAGACTGTGTACACTTTATGTTCTCCAAGTGGTTAGTGAAGCCGACATATCACAATAATTTTAAAATCAAGTTAGTTAAAGAAGTATAAACTTGTGTTACCACAAAAATATTTAACAAAAATGTGAATCATATTATGCAGCGCTCAGATGCCATTTGCAGCGGGGCGACCCTTCCCCTCCAGGGCCCTCTAAGGAGATGTCTCTCTTGTCCCAGTGTAGGAGTGCCAAGGGTATTTTAGGCCTACAGTGTCTCTGGGGTATGTGTCACGGTGTTCCTACCTTGATGGACGAATAGGCCCCAGGCGGTGGCTCTGGCTGCAAAAATGATAGGTGGAATCGTCGAGTGAAATGAAGTCCAGACCATCACTGGGGTGTTACAATTATAGTACATTCGCAATCTCTTTTTAACAAAGCGAGAAACAGCCCTGCACTTCACATAGATCCAGAGATCTGCCCCAATTACTGCTACATCAAGCTGGATACAAAAGGGTAGTGTGACTAGTGTCTATTCTGCTGCATGTCAGAACTCATGTCCATCTCTCCCACAGTTCAGGACAGGAGGCAGTTGAAGATTTAAACTGAGCATGTGCGGCCTTCTCAGTGAGCAGTTCAGAGAAAATTTAGAAAAAAAGGCTCATTATTTAAAAATATATTTCACTGAATAACTGAGTCAGTTCTAGTAGATATAAAAAATATTTCATGACATGCAACTAGTATTCAGATCCAGGTGCTGCTTTGAAGGTTTAGAATATTTTTTGTGGGACAACCCCTTTAACTTGATATTACATACTAATTATATTCCTGTTTCCACCCCTACAGACATACCATCTGACTTTGAGATGGAGGCCGCCATACGGCGATTTGGCATGAAGCTTCACGCTTCCACCCGCCTCCTACGCAGCCTCCAGCTGGACCACCTGGAGCTGCAGCAAATGATGCCGGCACGTCGGCATCCGCTTTAATTTTTATTTTATTTATTTTTTGTATTTTTCTGTTTTCAAAAAGTTATTTTATTATTATCATTATTATTATTAATAATATTAAATAGGTATATAACCTGTGGTTTGATGTTTTTGTACACTTTTAACCCCTTCCTGACATACTGTGAAGAAATATTGTTAGGAAACATTCATGTTTCCTAACGTAATGCACAAGTGCTGCCAAAAATGACACGGAACAGGCACTCCAATACAAGGGGTATAAAGAAGGGCCTCATTCACATTGTGGAACAATTGTTCTTGTTGTGGGACTCATACACTCATAAAGCCTATGCACAAAGTGACAAGTCTGCCAAAAATTACAAGGAACAGGCACTCCGATACATGTTTAATTACACATAAAGGAGGGCATCAGACACACCCGTGAAAAATTAAGATTGATGGCCTGCTGGTGAACAGACCCATGAAAACATTATTTTTGAGGGACTGGTGGTGAGTGTAGAAAATATACGTTTTTCCTCTTAGTTATATATCCTACAGTGCAGTGCAAAATTCTGTCGTGTGCTGCACACTAGCCGGAGTGTAGAAAATATACGTTTTTCGTCTCAGTTATACATTATACAGTGCACTGCAAAATTCTGTTGTGTGCTGCACACTAGCCGGAGTGTAGAAAATATGCGTTTTTCCTCTCAGTTATATATTATACAGTGCAGTGCAAAATTCTGTCGTGTGCTGCACACTAGCCAGAGTGTATAAAATATACGTTTTTCGTCTCAGTTAAACATTATACAGTGCAGTGCAAAATTCTGTCGTGTGCTGCACACTAGCCGGAGTGTAGAAAATATACGTTTTTCCTCTCTGTTATATATTATACAGTGCAGTCCAAAATCCTGTCGTGTGCTGCACACTAGCCGGAGTGTAGAAAATATACATTTTTCATCTCAGTTATACATTATACAGTGCAGTGAAAAATTCTGTTGTGTGCTGCACACTAACCAGAGTGTAGAAAATATATGTTTTTCCTCTCAGTTATATATCCTACAGTGCAGTGAAAAATTGAGTGGTTTACGGTGCAATAGGCCCCGTCTAAAGACTACGTTTTTCTTCTCAGTCATATATACTACAGTGCAGTGCGAAATTGTGTTGTGTGCTGCACACTAGCCGGAGTGTAGAAAATATACGTTTTTCCTCTCAGTTATATATCCTACAGTGCAGTGAAAAATTCTGTTGTGTGCTGCACACTAGCCGGAGTGTAGAAAATATACGTTTTTCCTCTTAGTTATATATCCTACAGTGCAGTGAAAAATTCTGTCGTGTGCTGCACACTAGCCGGAGTGTAGAAAATATACGTTTTTCGTCTCAGTTATACATTATACAGTGCAGTGCAAAATTCTGTTGTGTGCTGCACACTAACCAGAGTGTAGAAAATATATGTTTTTCCTCTCAGTTATATATCCTACAGTGCAGTGAAAAATTCTGTCGTGTGCTGCACACTAGCCGGAGTGTAGAAAATATACGTTTTTCGTCTCAGTTATACATTATACAGTGGACTGCAAAATTCTGTCGTGTGCTGCACACTAGCCGGAGTGTAGAAAATATACGTTTTTCCTCTCAGTTATATATTATACAGTGCAGTGAAAAATTCTGTTGTGTGCTGCACACTAGCCGGAGTGTAGAAAATATATGTTTTTCCTCTCAGTTATATATCCTACAGTGCAGTGAAAAATTGAGTGGTTTGCGGTGCAATGGCCGTCATCTAAAGACTACGTTTTTCCTCTCAGTCATATATACTACAGTGCAGTGCGAAATTGTGTCGTGTGCTGCACACTAGCCGGAGTGTAGAAAATATACGTTTTTCCTCTCAGTTATATATTATACAATGCAGTGAAAAATTCTGTTGTGTGCTGCACACTAACCGGAGTGTAGAAAATTTACGTTTTTCCTCTCAGTTATATATTGTGCAGTGCAGTGCAAAATTCTGTCGTGTGCTGCACACTAGCCGGAGTGTAGAAAATATACGTTTTTCCTCTCAGTTATATATCCTGCAGTGCAGTGAAAAATTCTGTTGTGTGCTGCACACTAGCTGGAGTGTAGAAAATATACGTTTTTCATCTCAGTTATACATTATACAGTGCAGTGAAAAATTCTGTTGTGTGCTGCACACTAGCCGGAGTGTAGAAAATATACCTTTTTCTTTTAGCTATATATCCTACAGTGCAGTGAAAAATTGAGTGGTTTACCATGCAATAGGCCCCGTCTAAAGACTACGTTTTTCTTCTCAGTCATATATACTACAGTGCAGTGCGAAATTGTGTTGTGTGCTGCACACTAGCCGGAGTGTAGAAAATATACGTTTTTCCTCTCAGTTATATATCCTACAGTGCAGTGAAAAATTCTGTTGTGTGCTGCACACTAGCCGGAGTGTAGAAAATATACGTTTTTCCTCTTAGTTATATATCCTACAGTGCAGTGCAAAATTCTGTCGTGTGCTGCACACTAGCCGGAGTGTAGAAAATATACGTTTTTCGTCTCAGTTATACATTATACAGTGCACTGCAAAATTCTGTTGTGTGCTGCACACTAGCCGGAGTGTAGAAAATATGCGTTTTTCCTCTCAGTTATATATTATACAGTGCAGTGCAAAATTCTGTCGTGTGCTGCACACTAGCCAGAGTGTAAAAAATATACGTTTTTCGTCTCAGTTAAACATTATACAGTGCAGTGCAAAATTCTGTCGTATGCTGCACACTAGCCGGAGTGTAGAAATATACGTTTTTTCCTCTCTGTTATATATTATACAGTGCAGTCCAAAATCCTGTCGTGTGCTGCACACTAGCCGGAGTGTAGAAAATATACGTTTTTCCTCTCAGTTATACATTATACAGTGCAGTGCAAAATTCTGTTGTGTGCTGCACACTAACCAGAGTGTAGAAAATATATGTTTTTCCTCTCAGTTATATATCCTACAGTGCAGTGAAAAATTCTGTCGTGTGCTGCACACTAGCCGGAGTGTAGAAAATATACGTTTTTCGTCTCAGTTATACATTATACAGTGGACTGCAAAATTCTGTCGTGTGCTGCACACTAGCCGGAGTGTAGAAAATATAAGTTTTTCCTCTCAGTTATATATTATACAGTGCAGTGAAAAATTCTGTTATGTGCTGCACACTAGCCGGAGTGTAGAAAATATATGTTTTTCCTGTCAGTTATATATCCTACAGTGCAGTGAAAAATTGAGTGGTTTGCGGTGCAATGGCCGTCATCTAAAGACTACGTTTTTCCTCTCAGTCATATATACTACAGTGCAGTGCGAAATTGTGTCGTGTTCTGCACACTAGCCGGAGTGTAGAAAATATACGTTTTTCCTCTCAGTTATATATTATACAGTGCAGTGAAAAATTCTGTTGTGTGCTGCACACTAACCGGAGTGTAGAAAATTTACGTTTTTCCTCTCAGTTATATATTGTGCAGTGCAGTGCAAAATTCTGTCGTGTGCTGCACACTAGCCGGAGTGTAGAAAATATACGTTTTTCCTCTCAGTTATATATCCTGCAGTGCAGTGAAAAATTCTGTTGTGTGCTGCACACTAGCTGGAGTGTAGAAAATATACGTTTTTCATCTCAGTTATACATTATACAGTGCAGTGAAAAATTCTGTTGTGTGCTGCACACTAGCCGGAGTGTAGAAAATATACCTTTTTCTTTTAGCTATATATCCTACAGTGCAGTGAAAAATTGAGTGGTTTACCATGCAATAGGCCCCGTCTAAAGACTACGTTTTTCTTCTCAGTCATATATACTACAGTGCAGTGCGAAATTGTGTTGTGTGCTGCACACTAGCCGGAGTGTAGAAAATATACGTTTTTCCTCTCAGTTATATATCCTACAGTGCAGTGAAAAATTCTGTTGTGTGCTGCACACTAGCCGGAGTGTAGAAAATATACGTTTTTCCTCTTAGTTATATATCCTACAGTGCAGTGCAAAATTCTGTCGTGTGCTGCACACTAGCCGGAGTGTAGAAAATATACGTTTTTCCTCTCAGTTATATATCCTGCAGTGCAGTGAAAAATTCTGTTGTGTGCTGCACACTAGCTGGAGTGTAGAAAATATACGTTTTTCATCTCAGTTATACATTATACAGTGCAGTGAAAAATTCTGTTTTGTGCTGCACACTAGCCGGAGTGTAGAAAATATACCTTTTTCTTTTAGCTATATATCCTACAGTGCAGTGAAAAATTGAGTGGTTTACCATGCAATAGGCCCCGTCTAAAGACTACGTTTTTCTTCTCAGTCATATATACTACAGTGCAGTGCGAAATTGTGTTGTGTGCTGCACACTAGCCGGAGTGTAGAAAATATACGTTTTTCCTCTTAGTTATATATCCTACAGTGCAGTGCAAAATTCTGTCGTGTGCTGCACACTAGCCGGAGTGTAGAAAATATACGTTTTTCGTCTCAGTTATACATTATACAGTGCACTGCAAAATTCTGTTGTGTGCTGCACACTAGCCGGAGTGTAGAAAATATGCGTTTTTCCTCTCAGTTATATATTATACAGTGCAGTGCAAAATTCTGTCGTGTGCTGCACACTAGCCGGAGTGTAGAAAATATAAGTTTTTCCTCTCAGTTATATATTATACAGTGCAGTGAAAAATTCTGTTGTGTGCTGCACACTAGCCGGAGTGTAGAAAATATATGTTTTTCCTCTCAGTTATATATCCTACAGTGCAGTGAAAAATTGAGTGGTTTGCGGTGCAATGGCCGTCATCTAAAGACTACGTTTTTCCTCTCAGTCATATATACTACAGTGCAGTGCGAAAATGTGTCGTGTGCTGCACACTAGCCGGAGTGTAGAAAATATACGTTTTTCCTCTCAGTTATATATTATACAATGCAGTGAAAAATTCTGTTGTGTGCTGCACACTAGCCGGAGTGTAGAAAATTTACGTTTTTCCTCTCAGTTATATATTGTGCAGTGCAGTGCAAAATTCTGTCGTGTGCTGCACACTAGCCGGAGTGTAGAAAATATACGTTTTTCCTCTCAGTTATATATTATACAGTGCAGTGAAAAATTCTGTCGTGTGCTGCACACTAGCCGGAGTGTAGAAAATATACGTTTTTTCCTCTCAGTTATATATTATACAGTGCAGTGAAAAATTCTGTCGTGTGCTGCACACTAGCCGGAGTGTAGAAAATATACGTTTTTCCTCTCAGTTATATATCCTACAGTGCAGTGAAAAATTGAGTGGTTTGCTGCAATAGCCGCCGTCTAAAGACTACGTTTTTCCTCTCAGTCATATATACTACAGTGCAGTGCGAAAATTCTGTCGTGTGCTGCACACTAGCCGGAGTGTAGAAAATATACGTTTTTTCCTCTCAGTTATATATTATACAGTGCAGTGAAAAATTCTGTTGTGTGCTGCACACTAGCCGGAGTGTAGAAAATATACGTTTTTCCTCTCAGTTATATATTATACAGTGCAGTGCAAAAATTCTGTCGTGTGCTGCACACTAGCCGGAGTGTAGAAAATATACGTTTTTCGTCTCAGTTATACATTATACAGTGCACTGCAAAATTCTGTTGTGTGCTGCACACTAGCCGGAGTGTAGAAAATATGCGTTTTTCCTCTCAGTTATATATTATACAGTGCAGTGCAAAATTCTGTCGTGTGCTGCACACTAGCCAGAGTGTAAAAAATATACGTTTTTCGTCTCAGTTAAACATTATACAGTGCAGTGCAAAATTCTGTCGTATGCTGCACACTAGCCGGAGTGTAGAAAATATACGTTTTTCCTCTCTGTTATATATTATACAGTGCAGTCCAAAATCCTGTCGTGTGCTGCACACTAGCCGGAGTGTAGAAAATATACGTTTTTCCTCTCAGTTATACATTATACAGTGCAGTGCAAAATTCTGTTGTGTGCTGCACACTAACCAGAGTGTAGAAAATATATGTTTTTCCTCTCAGTTATATATCCTACAGTGCAGTGAAAAATTCTGTCGTGTGCTGCACACTAGCCGGAGTGTAGAAAATATACGTTTTTCGTCTCAGTTATACATTATACAGTGGACTGCAAAATTCTGTCGTGTGCTGCACACTAGCCGGAGTGTAGAAAATATAAGTTTTTCCTCTCAGTTATATATTATACAGTGCAGTGAAAAATTCTGTTATGTGCTGCACACTAGCCGGAGTGTAGAAAATATATGTTTTTCCTGTCAGTTATATATCCTACAGTGCAGTGAAAAATTGAGTGGTTTGCGGTGCAATGGCCGTCATCTAAAGACTACGTTTTTCCTCTCAGTCATATATACTACAGTGCAGTGCGAAATTGTGTCGTGTTCTGCACACTAGCCGGAGTGTAGAAAATATACGTTTTTCCTCTCAGTTATATATTATACAGTGCAGTGAAAAATTCTGTTGTGTGCTGCACACTAACCGGAGTGTAGAAAATTTACGTTTTTCCTCTCAGTTATATATTGTGCAGTGCAGTGCAAAATTCTGTCGTGTGCTGCACACTAGCCGGAGTGTAGAAAATATACGTTTTTCCTCTCAGTTATATATCCTGCAGTGCAGTGAAAAATTCTGTTGTGTGCTGCACACTAGCTGGAGTGTAGAAAATATACGTTTTTCATCTCAGTTATACATTATACAGTGCAGTGAAAAATTCTGTTGTGTGCTGCACACTAGCCGGAGTGTAGAAAATATACCTTTTTCTTTTAGCTATATATCCTACAGTGCAGTGAAAAATTGAGTGGTTTACCATGCAATAGGCCCCGTCTAAAGACTACGTTTTTCTTCTCAGTCATATATACTACAGTGCAGTGCGAATTGGTTGTGTGCTGCACACTAGCCGGAGTGTAGAAAATATACGTTTTTCTCTCAGTTATATATCCTAAGTGCAGTGAAAATTCTGTTTGTGTGCTGCACACTAAGCCGGAGTGTAGAAAATATACGTTTTTCCTCTTAGTTATATATCCTACAGTGCAGTGCAAAATTCTGTCGTGTGCTGCACACTAGCCGGAGTGTAGAAAATATAAGTTTTTCCTCTCAGTTATATATTATACAGTGCAGTGAAAAATTCTGTCGTGTGCTGCACACTAGCCGGAGTGTAGAAAATATACGTTTTTCCTCTCAGTTATATATTATACAGTGCAGTGCAAAATTCTGTTGTGTGCTGCACACTAGCCGGAGTGTAGAAAATATAGTTTTCCTCTCAGTTATATATCCTACAGTGCAGTAGAAAAGTTCTTTCGTGTGCTTGCACCTAGCCCGGAGTATAGAAAAATATACGTTTTTTCCTCTCAGTTGTATATTATACCAGTTGCAGTGAAAAATCTGTCGTGTGCTGCAACTAGCCGGAGTGTATAAAATATAAGTTTTTCCTCTCAGTTATATATTATACAGTGCAGTGAAAAATTCTGTCGGGTGCTGCACACTAGCCGGAGTGCAGAAAATATAAGTTTTTCCTTACAGTTATATATTATACAGTGCAGTGAAAAATTCTGTCGTGTGCTGCACACTAGCCGGAGTGTAGAAAATATACGTTTTTCTCTCAGTTATATATTATACAGTGCAGTGAAAAATTCTGTCGTGTGCTGCACACTAGCCGGAGTGTAGAAAATATACGTTTTTTCTCTCAGTTATATATCCTACAGTGCAGTGAAAAATTGAGTGGTTTGCGGTGCAATAGCCGCATCTAAAGACTACGTTTTTCCTCTCAGTTATATATTATACAGTGCAGTGCAAAATTCTGTCGTGTGCTGCACACTAGCCGGAGTGTAGAAAATATACGTTTTTCCTCTCAGTTATATATTATACAGTGCAGTGCAAAATTCTGTCGTGTGCTGCACACTAGCCGGAGTAGAAAATATACGTTTTTTCTCTCAGTTATATATACAGTGCAGTGAAAAATTCTGTTTGTGCTGCAACTAGCCGGAGTGTAGAAATATACTTTTTCCTCTCAGTTATATACTATGAGAAATTCTGTTGTGTGCTGCACACTAGTGGAAAAATATACATTTGCAGTTAATAGCTGTTTTCCTCGTTTTTCCTCTCAGTTTAGTACAGCAGTGCAGTGAAAAATTCTGTCGTGTGCTGCACACTAGCCGGAGTGTAGAAAATATACGTTTTTCCTCTCAGTTATATATCCACAGTGCAGTGAAAATTCTGTCGTGTGCTGCACACTAGCCGGAGTGTAGAAAATATACGTTTTTCCTCTCAGTTATATATTATACAGTGCAGTGAAAAATTCTGTTGTGTGCTGCACACTAGCCGGAGTGTAGAAAATATAATTTTTCCTCTCAGTTATATATTATACAGTGCAGTGAAAAATTTGTCGTGTGCTGCACAATAGCCGGAGTGTGAAAATATACGTTTTTTCTCAGTTATACATATACAGTGCAGTGCAAAATTCTGTTGTGTGCTGCACACTAGCCGGAGTGTAGAAAATATGGTTTTTCCTCTCAGTTATATATTATACAGTGCAGTGAAAAATTCTGTCGTGTGGCGCACACTAGCCGGAGTGTAAAAATATACGTTTTTCCTTTCAGTTATATATTACAGTGCCAGTGCAAAATTCTGTTGTGTGCTGCACACTAGCCGGGTGTAGAAAATATACGTGTTTTTCCTCTCAGTTATATATTCCTACAGTGCAGTGAAAAATTCTGTCGTGTGCTGCACACTAGCAGTGCGGAGTGTAGAAAATATACGTTTTTCCTCTCAGTTATATATTATACAGTGCAGTGCAAAATTCTGTCGTGTGCTGCACACTAGCCGGAGTGTAGAAAATATACGTTTTTCCTCTCAGTTATATATTATACAGTGCAGTGAAAAATTCTGTTGTGTGCTGCACACTAGCCGGAGTGTAGAAAATATACGTTTTTCCTCTCAGTTATATATCCTATACAGTGCAGTGAAAAAATTGATGTGGTGCTGCACACAAGCCGCAGTCAAGTAAAATATACGTTTTTCCTCTCAGTCATATATATACAGTGCAGTGCGAAATTTGTTGTGTGCTGCACACTAGCCGGAGTGTAGAAAATATAAGTTTTTCCTCTCAGTTATATATTATACAGTGCAGTGAAAAATTCTGTCGTGTGCTGCACACTAGCCGGAGTGTAGAAAATATAAGTTTTTCCTCTCATGTTATATATTATACAGTGCAGTGAAAATTCTTCGTTTGCTGCACACTAGCCGGAGTGTAGAAAATTTAAGTTTTTCCTCTCAGTTATATTTGTACAGTGCAGTGCAAAAATGTCGTGTGCTGCACACTAGCCGGTTGTAGAAATATAAGTTTTTCCTCTCAGTTATATATTATACAGTGCAGTGAAAAATTCTGTCGTGTGCTGCACACTAGCCGTAGTGTAGAAAAAATATACATTTTTCTTCTCAGTTATATATTATACAGTGCAGTGAAAAATTGAGTGGTTTGCGGTGCAATAGCCCCGTGTAAAGACTACGTTTTTCTTCTCAGTCATATATTACTACAGGCAGTGCGAAATTGTGTTGTGTGCTGCACACTAGCCGGAGTGTTAAAAGTCGCATATACATAGTGCAGTTGTTCTGTCGTGTGCTGCACACTAGCCGGAGTGTAGAAAATATCGTTTTTTCCTCTCAGTTATATATTATACAGTGCAGTGAAAATTCTGTCGTGTGCTGCACACTAGCCGGAGTGTAGAAAAATATACGTTTTTCCTCTCAGTTATATATTATACAGTGCAGTGCAAAAAATTCTGTCGTGTGCTGCACACTAGCCGGAGTGTAGAAAATATACGTTTTTCTCTCAGTTATATATTATACAGTGCAGTGCAAAAATTCTGTCGTGTGCTGCACACTAGCCGGAGTGTAGAAAATATACGTTTTTCCTCTCAGTTATATATTATACAGTGCAGTGAAAAATTCTGTTGTGTGCTGCACACTAGCCGGAGTGTAGAAAAAATATACGTTTTTCCTCTCAGTTATATATTATACAGTGCAGTGAAAAATTCTGTCGTGTGCTGCACACTAGCCGGAGTGTAGAAAATATACGTTTTCCTCTCA